>JAPSGF010000021.1:534665-571970 GCA_035772895.1 Perdix hodgsoniae | reverse complement strand
GGGGGGGGGGGGGGGGGGGGGGGGGGGGGGGGGGGGGGGGGGGGATGCTGTGGGCCATAGCTGGGCTGCTGCCGACCCTGCTTGGAGCCCTGGCTGCTACACAAAGGATGCATGGGGTCCAGCTCCGCTCCCTGTGGATTTCTGATAAGCAGCAAACAAATGCTAATTACACGGCATAATTAGTGTGATGCCGCATTTATTTTTAATGTGCTGGGGAGACGTTCTTCCTTCCGCTCTCTGTGCGTGAGGAGGGAGCACGTGGCCCCATGGCTCTATAGGGCCATCCCACAGCGTACCAGCTGTGCTTCCCCTACAGCCAGAGCTGCTTCACGGGGGGGGGGGGGGGGGCCCGGGCCCAGCCTCCCCCCAGCCCTCAATGCTGCTCAGTGGGATCCCCAAGGCACTGGGGCTGAGCAGGAGAAGGGACTCTATGGGGCAGAGCTCCCACCTGCAGCAGGCAGTGGCTCTGAAAGAAGAGATCCAGGATGCTGAGGATCATTCCAAGTCATTTTGAAGCAAACTCACGGGCTGCCAGGGGGGCTGAGCTCTCAGCACTGCCGTTCCTGGGGTGGGTCGGGTCCCGTGGGGTCGGGTGATGGCAGTGCCTCTGTGCTGCAGCAGGGCTGTGCCAAGGATGCTCACAGTTCTGCACACTGAGTGGGAAGGACAACGCAGTGCTTGCGCACCAAGACCTCCCTGCCTGTCCCGCTGTGCTGGAGGCTCATCCCGTGCTGCTGCTGGTGTGCTGTGAATCCTGTGCCACCAGACTCAGACGCTGGAGCCAGGTCTACGTGGGCAGAGCGAGCTGCAGGATGCCGGTTACTAACAGGAACCCTTGCCACGGCTTCCCTTGCTGTCAGCTGCACAGAGAGCAGAGCGAGATCCCTGTGTCTGCTGCCCCGGTTTCCCTGCAAGGAGCCGCTCCAAACTGCTGCCCACCTCCTGCTGTGGAGCACCACGTGCAGGGCAGCGCTCGGCTCTCCTCCCATCTCCTCCAGATTTTGCAAAACGATGGCAAAGAGCGCTCTCCGTAGGCGCTGGGGTCGAGGCTCCAGGCTGAGCCCCCATCACCGCTCAGCGCCTCATCCATATTTCATCTGGCTCTCCCAGCACAGCAGTGCAGAGCAGCGTACGGCGTGGCACGCTCGGTGCTAATTAATTTAACCGCACGTTATTAAGCGTGTGCCTTCGGCACCGCGTCGCAGCGGTGCTGGGGGGTGGCTACAGGCTGGGTGCTGCAGGCAGCTCTGGGCAGTGCATGCATCCCGCGGGGTGAGGGCGAGGGGGGAGCAACTCAGGGTGCAGCGCCTCTCTGCTTTCCATGGGTGTTCTGCGATGGAACAGAGCTGGTTTGGCTTTGCACGCCGCTCCGAGGCCGCGCTGTGCCCACCGTGTAGGAAAAAGGGGCGAGAGGTTTCTCTCCCACGTGAGCCAGCAGCGAGCGCCCGGATCAGCGCAGTAAATCCCGGCTGCATCCTGCCCTTAAGAACTCTCCCTCGCCCCCGTCAATATTTCTGCGCCACCTCCCAGCGCCGTGGGCCCTGTCCTCACGCAGCCCAAGATCTCCATCTGCTCTAAAAGCCTCCTGGATTTAATGCACTCGGTGTGGGCAGCGCTCTCCTTTATCCGAGCGCTCGCAGTGGTTCCAGGCTCCCACTGTGAGCTGCAGCCCAAAGCTGTGGGGCTGAGCTGTGGGGCACCGGGCTGTGCCACCCCCAGTGCAAAATCCTTGGCTCCCCCTGTTATTGTGCTCGTTGCTGTGGCTGGAGGAGGCACGGAAGTAGGCAGCCTTGCCTGTGGAGCAGCTGGGCTGTGGGGGATGTGGGGATGGGGGCACAGTGTCTGCACTAAATGGCCCTAAAACTGCTTTGGTGCAGCGGTGTTGTACCCAGGGCAGTGCTCTGAGAGGTACGCAGGGGTAGGGTGGCCATGGCACATGTGGGTGGCACATGGCTCAGGGATGTCCTGCAGGCAGGCACAGCACAAAGGGCTGCGGGAGCCCAGCAGCTCTGGGACCCCCACGGCCCCATCCCACACACTGCCCTCCCCATCCATCAGCTCACAATGTGACGACGTGCTGGGACACGGTGCTGGGGTGGAAGCGCAGAGCCAGGAGTGAGGGCTGGGGGCATTCCATGGTGGGCAGCGTGCTCTGGGCCAACAGGAAAGGCAGTCTGTTCACCTGGTGAGCTCATCATGCAACGAGCAGGGATGTGCAGCAGCTCCTGCGTGCGGCAGGGGGTTCCTGCGAGTAGCGCACGCAGCACGGCGCAGCCCGGCGTCTTTCTTCACTCTTTTATTGTGTAAAAATAAAGTCAACAATTCATGTCATCTCGGCAATAAAATGGAAAAAAAAAAAGCACGAGTATCATCAGTAGAAACAGTGCATTTCAGAGCTGCTGCTGCTGCGGGCTGGAGCGTATCGTAACCCATTCAGAATCCGAAGGAGACAAGAGAGGAGGGATGGGCAGCTTTGGTTGGCAGAACGGCGGCGATGGAGAGGCGGTCGCTCCCTCTCCGCACTGTATGCTATGAACCCACCGGGTCGCACCGCTCCGTTCTGCGCTTTGCTCCGCAGGGAATGGAACGGACTCACAGCTGTTCCTAAAGAGAGCAGAGTCAGAATGGGCCCCGGGGGCACTGGGGGAGATGGCTGCGGCTGTAGTACAAAGCGGGACTTTAGAAAAGGAAACCATACAAAATGCATTTGTTTCAAAATACGTTTCTTTCTCTTTTTTTTTTTTTTCTTTTTTTTTTCTTTTTTTTTCCACCTGCAGGATCTCGGAGTGCTTTTTCTCAGGGAGTGCTTCTAAATTCTTCATAAAAATACCTTTTTCTTTTTTTTTTTTTTAAATTATCATTATTATTATCGGTAATAAACTTCCTTTGATAGTAAGAGAAACAATATACTGTGTTATCAAAAGCAGAAAGGCTTCGGACTTCTCAGCAGTCGCTAAACTTCCTGGGGGGCAGAAAGGCGGATTTGTCACCAGCTACGGCATGGGAGGGGGTCGGGGCTGTGGGCAGAGGGGGGGGATGTACCTGAGTGAGGGGGGGGGGCAAGGGGGCGGGCCCCGCCCCTCCCTGCAGCCGGGGGCTAGGGCTGGGGGGCGGGGGAGGAGTGCTGGGGGGGGACACACAGAGTTTGGCCCTCCTGGGGGAGAAGGAATGGGAAAGGGGATGGAGGGCTGCATCCTCAGAGCACAGAGAGAGGCCTGAAGAGGGTGCATGGGGGGGTTATGGAGGTTGTGATCCTCCGCCAGCCCTGGGGGGGTTATGGGAGGGGTGGAGGACAGGGATGGGGTGGGGGGGCCGGGCGAAGCGGGGCGGACGCAGCCACGCCAGGCCAAGGCACGCAGGCATTGAAGGACGTTGGCAAGACAGAAACCGGACTGCGGGTATGAAGGGGGGGCGGGGGGGGGGCCCGGCTCCAAGAGGGGGTTGGGGTGGAGGTGAGGGCTTCGTTCTCAGTCAGTTTTGCGCAAAAACAAACAAACAAATAAACAAATCCCAACCAAAATAAATACATAAATAAGAGGAAAACCCAAATGACTGAAAGAACCCGATGAGGAGGCGGCTCTCGCGTGTCCGTGTGGCCCTAATTGAGCTGACGGCAGGCCTCGAAAGTCCACTTGGTGGCCCCGCCGTAGATGTCGATGTTGCTCTCTGCCCAGGCGATGACGTTCCCAGCCTGAGCCTTGCTGCTGCAGGTGGCCAACGCGTACACCTCGCCCGGGGACAGCCGCCGGTCCCACACGTTGAAGTGTGCCAGCTCCCCCACGAAGGCCTGCGTGGCATCGAACCCTCCTCCCAGCGTGTCCTACGGGGTGAGGGGAGGCTGTCAGAGCCCCGTGGTGCTGGCGATGGCCCCGCTCCCCTCGCAGGGATCCTTACCTGCTCCTGGCCCAGCACCAGCACGCCCTGCGGTTTGATGGGGTGGTATGGGGCCAGGTTCTCGCCGCTGCCCGTCTGCGTGCCGTCCTGGTACGCCTCCCAGACGCCGTCCCGCGTGGTCCAGGTGACGCAGATGTGGTGCCATTTGCCGTCGTTGATGATGAAGGGCAGCTTGGCCACCTAACGGGGACAGGAAGGGGTCAGGGCGGTGGGTCCCCATGCCACCCCCCTATTCCAGCCCCTCCGTGCCCACACCGTGCCATCAAGGAGGATCTCTCCAGCCCCTCCCCGTGCCCACACCTTATCATTGATGAGGATCTCCATGGGGTTGTTGCCCCACTCGATGAGCACCAGCTCGTTGGCCTGTCCGGGCACAGCATAGGAGAATGGGGTGCCCATGCCAGGGGAGGCGCTGGATTTGATCCACATGCAGATGCTGAAGGCGTACATCTCAGGGAGGCTCTTCTTCACCTTGGCATACATGTAGTTGGTGCGCAGAGGGAAGGTGAGCTGGAACCTATCCGGGGGGCGGTTGTCCTTCTGGCCTGTGGGGTGGAGGCGCGCTGGGACCCCAATGCGCCCACCCGTGGGTTGGGGTCCGCACCCCCTCCCCGCCCCATTATGTAACGGCAGTGAGCACAACCCCCCCCCCCGCACGGCCCCGCTCCGGCCGTAATCCCCAGCGCGGAGCATCCCCGGGGGGCGGGAGGGCAGCTCGGAACGGACGGGTTCTGCTCGGCGTTCCGCCGGCAGCGGGGAGCGGGCAGGGTGGGGGGCAGGGGGGGTACCTTTCTCCAGGTCGCTGATGCGCTGATGCAGCGATGTGAGGGTGCTCTCGATCTTGCCCCGCTCCTCGGACTCGTTCTTGGGGTTGTACTTGCCCTCCTCCAGGCTGTTGACCCGGGACAGCACCTCCTTCTCCAGATCGTCGATCTTGTTCTGCAGGATGTCCTTCAGGTTGGTGCTCTGCCCGGAGGAGTTCATCCTGCTGAACTGCTGCGGGGGGGGCGGACAAAGCGGGGGAGGGGGGCCGTTAACGCCGCGTTCCCCCCGCGGGCTCCGCGCTGTGCGGGGTCCGGGTGCGGGACGCGGGGTACCTCCAGGTTCTCCAGTCGGGTTTTCAGGGACTGCAGCGTCTGCCCGAGCTGACTGAGGGTCTCGGCGGCCGGCGCCCGGGACAGGTCTCCCATGGTGTTCTTGGAGAAGCCGCTCTGCTTCCTTCCCCCCCCGCCGCCCTTGGACTCGCCGTCCAGCACGCTCTGGCTCTCGCACCTGCCCAGCTTGGCCGTCAGCTCGCGGATGGTGTCCTTCTGGTTCATGATGGTCTCTTTCTGTTGCAGCACCGTTTCCCGCAGCTGCAGCACGGTGCTCTTCAGCTCCTCGGCCGAACCTCCGCCCGGCGCAGTGGCCGCGCACATGTCCCCGTCCAGCGGCACCGAGGTGCAGATGAAGCGCGTCTGCCCGAAGCTCTGCGCGCGGCCGCGCAGCGCCGACAGCGCCAGGAGCAGCGCCAGGGACAGGGGCAAGAAGCGGGGCAGGGACAGGAACGGGGGCAGGGGAAGGGGAAGGCAGCGGGCCAGCGCGGCCATGGCGGGGCCGGGGAACCGGGCAGGACTGGCGCCGGCTCCGCCGCTCTCCGCCGGGCCCACTGCGGCACGCGGCCGCTCTTATAGCGCCCGGGCGGAGCCGCGAGGCGTGACGTCACGGCGCGTGGAATCCCGGCTGCGAGACGGGGGGGGGGGGGGGGGGGGGAGCTGCCGGTCCCGCGGGGGTGAGCGCGAGTGAGTGCGAGTGTGAGTGTGAGTGAGTGTGAGTGTGTGAGTGAGCGGCCGGGGCTGTCAGCGCAAGGATGCGCGGCTCGTGGGTGCGCCACGGGTCGGTGGGAGGTTTGTAGAAGTGAGCGTGAAGCTGGGGGCAGCCAAAGGGAGCTTTTGTGGGTGTGCGGTGCGGTGCGGTGCGGGGCCGCGCAGCGGTGCTGCCCTACCGGGCTGCCCCGTGGTCGTGTGTACAGTGTCTCCCACGCAGCTCCGCGGCCGCCGGAGCTCCGCTTCCCCGCGCCGCCGCCGGAGGGTCCCCTAGGGCTGCCCGCAGCCGGGGGGGTGCGACAAGGAGCTCAGCCCCTCTCCGCCCCTCTCGCGGTGCTGCCCGTCTCAACGCCGGGCGGGCGGCGGGGATTCGGCGCTGCGTGACCCCGGCGCCGTTCCTCAGCGCCGTCCGTCGGTTTTTTGCGGGGCTGTGCGGGGTTGCGGGGAGCCTTGGGAGCGGTTTCCGATCTCACCGTTCGTGAATTCGGTCCTTTCGGCTCGGTTCAGTTCCTGCCCCGCCAAATCTGCACTGCAGCAGCCCATATGGCTGGAGTATTTACATAATGCCAAGTTATCCTGTGAAATGTGAAGCAATTAATTTTGATTAGTGAAGTGGGTCAGGAAAAGACAAGGTCCTTCAGGCCGCGGAGCTGCAAAGGACGAAGAGCCGCTGCTGCTGGGCATTTCCCTTCCCCCCCCCCCCCCCCCCCCCCCCCCAGGACAAGCCCTCCCCCCGGTTGGCACATCGCTCCGTGACTCATCCCGTTGCCTTTTTATCACATGTGCTCACCTGCCTCCGAGTTCTGTGACACAGAGTGCTTCCTGCTGGCAGCGCCGGGACACGAGCGGCTGTGGAGCCCGGGATGGTGCCGGCGCTCAGTGTTTCTGCAGTGCTCCGGAGTGCCGTCACTGCTCAGTGCTACCAGAGCCACCAAAACGCTCAGTGACCTCGGGGTCACAGTGGTTGCTCACCCGGATCCTTCCTAGAGCTGCTTCCAGCACTGTCCCTGCTCTCAGCTTGGAGCTGTGGAGCTCGAGAGGAGCACAGCCCCAGGGCTGTGTGCTTTGCTTTAGGAAATTCCAGGGGGAAATATATATATATATATATATATATTTATATATATATCTGCATTTCCTTCTGGGTTCCTCACTTCTGGCTTTATTGCAGTGGTTACTTCTCCTCTTCTCTGCTCTTTGTGCTGTGTGGTGTTTGGATGAAGCCAGACTGGAGCAGAGGGGTGGGTGTGAGGGGAGGGCACAGGGATGCTGGGCAGGGGTGGACGCTGGGCAGGCCTCTCCCTTCCCCTGCTGGTTAGTGCCTTTCCCTTGGATAAAGGGATGCTGTGGAAAAGGTTGAAAGGAATGCAGGTCCAATTCTTCCGCCACAGGCGGCAATGCAAACTGAAAACAATGTTACTGCAGGCAGTACAGTTCCACCGGTGTAAAACGGAGCTGGGAGGCAGCGGAATCGGTGCCCACTTCTGTTAACATCTGCATGGTATTGACAAAGCCGTTCATGTCACTGAACCAATTTAACTAGGGAGCCTTTGTCATCCACAGTACATTATGCTGAGAGGAGACCAAGGTGACAGGTGCAGTAAAATAAACACTCTGATACTATGGTGATGGAGACCGTATAAATACCTGGATAGGAAAAAACAACAGAGCTGCGCTCCAACAGATACGCGCAGTAACCCCCCGAGTCTCCTCGTGTGAAGAAAGAACGAGAAAATATGACAGAGAATTCAGCTTTCCCAGAACCACTGAATCATGCAGTGAGATCCGTTATTGCTTTTGCAAATTTAGGAGCCGGATGGATATAATGGAATAATGGAGCCCCTATTATTTTTAACTCTTCTCTCGCCTCTCCCCAAGCGTTCTCTGTGGCTGATTTATCGCTCCGTAGATGGAAAGAGCTGAGCGCAGCGATCCGGGAACCTTGGAGGTGGTGTGGTGCTGAGCAGGAGCCAGCAGGAACATTTGTGTCTGTGATTCGGAGGATTTTGGACAGCCTGGTGTGCCCCCCCTGGGGCCAGCAGTCCCCTTGGGCCAGCATCCAGTGCAGAGCTGCTGCTCAGAGGAGTTCAGCCCCAGCCCTACAGATGCGCAAAGGGCATTTTGGAAGTGGATGTCTGTGATCCCAGGGGCCAGGCGCAGAGCAGGGAGTGGAAGCTCTCTCTCCTGTTTGTGGAAGCGGCTGCACACAAACCATCCTCCTGGGGGGGAATGCTGATTCCGCAGCTAAGTCTCCTCTGTGCAATGTGATCCATTATGGGATGGAGATGGCTTTGCCGTGGGAAACGGTGATGGGCAAAGCGAGAAGCTCAGCTCCCAGCGTTGGTGCCTCTGGGGGATGGCAGAGCCGACATCCCCGGGGCTCATTGCTGCAGCCCCACTCCCCAAGAACCTGGATGTGGCATGAGGATGAGTGCTGGGAACACAGCAGTGACAGCACCCGGGTCTGTGTGGTGCCACATGCGGGGTGAGCTGGGTGCTGCTGGAGCCCCGTGCCCCGTGCAGCACAGAGAGGGCCGGGAGGTGAGCACACACCGCCCTGTTGAAGGCTGCAGAGCTGTGCATATGCAGAATATGTATTTTTAATGCCTTCAAAAATTTACAGATCTCATTAGGGCAGCCTGAGCAGGGTGTGCAGTCAGTGCAAATGCACCGCCTGGAAGATGGAGTATTCCCTCCTGTAACAGACCAACACTTTGGACCGGAGTTCTGAAATCTGCTGCATTTTGCTGCAGTCTTTCTTTGCAGATCTCTCCCTCTCCATTTCTCTCTGTCTCTCTCACACACATTCGGTCTCTCCTCCTTTTTCCTTTGCTCTCTTTCATTGTTCCCATCTCAGAAGTCAGTTTCTTCCTGAAACGCCTGACATTTACATCCAGAGAGAACGAGGAGTGTGCTCTTTGTGCCGGCACATCAGCAATGCTATAGGGGCACAGGTCCTTTCATTACAAATAATTAATTTAACCATACATTGCATAACATCCTAAAAAGCTTTCTAGGGCAATCTCATGCTAGCTGGATGCACAGCTCCTATCAATATTACATTACATTTGGGTACAACCGTTATGAAGTTTCATTAAAAATTTAATTTGTGGTTTAAAACTGCAGCGTTCCCTACAAAGTGTGGCAGAGAAACCATTCTGGCTTCTCAAGGTCTGCTCCTGCATCAGCCAGGACTGCAGGAGAGCTGAAGCAGGGGCCGGGACTCAGAGTGGTGCTCCCTGTGCTGGCACACACACCAAGAATTGCTTTACTATCAGCAGAGCTGTCCTACAGCAGGATCTGGGAGCTGGGAGGGGGAATGGGGCCCATGGTCATGTTTTGTTAATGAAGTTGTCTTGTGAATCTTCAGCAGAAGCTTTGAATGGAGGGCAGGTCTGAAGCATCCCACATCCGCCTCTCCGTTTCGGAATTGATTGGTACGGTAACTTCTGTCCCTCTCTGCACGCACCAGAAGGACCGATGGCTTTTCCCCTGGGATGGTCCCTCGGCTCATTTCTGTCTGGGATTGCCCTCGGAAGGAGGCAGACGGCTGATGGATGGCTGTGCACGGAGCTCCCAGCCCCGTGGGTCTGCCCTGCCCCCCACCCCGTCCCCCTGCACTGAGCCAGGCACAAACCTTGGCTCCATGTGTTATAACAAACAGCACCGGTTGTTTTTTTCCCTGACCAACAAAGGAAAGGAAATTTCTAACAGGCGTGGGGCATTTCTTTAGCCTGCACAGCGCTGGTGTGTGCTCGAGGTCTCTGCACAAGATCTCTTCCCTCTGCTGCAGAGAGGATAATAATGGGGAGTGGGTTCCTAAATCCCTTAAGCTTCTTTGATAGCTTCAATATTTATCCATAATCCTGCTGGCGCTCCATACAGAAACAGCCAAGGCCTGGTCCCACCTTGCAGCATTCCCTTTCCCCAAGAGGAAGGCAGGGTGGGACGGGAGGGAAACATCAAAAGCCACAGACACTGTTGTGCCCCAGTTTCTTCCTGCAATTACTTATTATTTTGCACAGTCTCTTGCTCTCCTTCTCCCACGCTCTGTGCTCTGTTATGGTAATGTCTGTGGAGGCTGGGCATGCCTCCGTGCCTGAAGGGAGGATGGACAGATGGCAGGATGGCTCCGAGGGGTTCCGAGCACGTATGGGGTGGGGGGCAGCTTGTGGGTGTCTGCAGGTCTGTGCACACAGGTGTCCTGTGAGCACTGTGAGCTCTGCCTGCATGCAGGGATGAGCTGACAGAGAGCTCTGTTGGTGCTGGAGGAGCAGCTGCTGCCTGTGCCACAGCCACTCTGTGCTGCTGCTGCTGATACACCTGGATTAAAGTGCAACAAGGCTTTAAAGGCAGGATAGGTAAAAATGCCATAATGCAGTAGGAAGTCATTGCATTTGCCTGCTGTGGGGCATGGCCCTTCTCTAGAGCATAGCTTTTAGTAGGGAAGTGGAGATCTTATGACATTGAAGATTCTCTGCTGGCAATAATGCCATTAGGGCTGGGTATGTTATTGATTCCTCTTCCAAGATATAAGGCTTAAGAAGCTGCAGATAGTGGCATAACTGGCATGGCCCAGGAGCTGCTGCCAGGCTGTAAGCAGAGCTGGAGCATCCAGCTATGAGCAGAACTATGAGCAGAGCTGGTGCTTTCCAGGCTGACACTGCAGCGAGAGGCAGGAGCCCAGCGGGGCCAGCACTGGGCTGGGCAGTGGGAACAGTGGGAGATCTTCAGGAGTTGAAAGACTGCAGACCTCTGGGCTCCTCAGCACCCAGGGCTGTGCAGTTCTGTTGGTGTTTCTCACAGCACTCTGCACTTTGCTTTGAGAACTGGATGCCACCCAAACTTGAGAACATCAGCACTGCTCTGCTTTGATTCAAGTGCAGTAACAACACTGCCAGCACGTGGTCTGTGGGTCCGACTGCCTTTTGCTGTTATTTCAGAGGGCTTTTCTGCATGGCACATGCAAAATAAGTGACACTGCAAACCTAGACTACAGTAGCTGCACTGCATTGCTTCCAAGGACAGAAACTCATTAGGCATTGGCATGGTCCTTGGAAGCAGAGTGAGCTTCTCATGCTTGCCACATCCTGACTGCTCAATCAGCAGCTTAATGGGAAGTCATTAGTGTACTATAAATTCATACATCAGATTTATGTAGTGCTTATTTTACCACGTAGAGATGCCTTTGCTTTCCAGCTGTATGGATGTTCCCCTGTGTAAATGAGAAGATCGTGTATATATTCATCCTGCTTCCATTAATTATAATAAGTCTAGTCACATTACTTCTTAGAAGCCTGCTGGAATCTCAGCAGTAACACAGCAGCCATCAAACCCACCAAAACCTAGAAAATCAGTGCTGAGTGTTGTGTCACTCTGTATTGGGAACTGGAGTTTGAAATATCCTGGGCATAAGGAATAGGTTTCAAATGATTTATTTTGAGGAATGGTGGAAAAGGAACTACAGAATTGTGCTCCTTCCGTGGATAAATATATTTCTCAGGCATAGGAAGATATTTTTTTTATTTTTCTTTTTGCCAAGGGTGAGGACATTAGTGGGGAAAACTACATGGTCAGCCTGGGCTGCATGTTCCATTCAGTGTTGTTTGGTTGGATCCCGGTCTCTTGGCTGTTGCCTCCTCTTCGCTCATCATAAAACCAAACCTTTGAGGTTCTGACTGAAGCAATGTGTGTTGTTGTGCCGAGTATTTCCCAAGGCTGCTCCAATTGCCAAAGGCAGATAAAGAAGGCAGAGTACGAGAACTTCCCAGCAACATCCTGTGAAATGCTGAATTACTTCTAATTAAGCAGTTCCGTTCTGGTTAGAAAGAATGTCAAGTCAGGTCTGTGCTCTGGGGATAGGTGCACTTGCAGAAAGGTGCATCAGCAAATGGGTGACTGGTTGGTGTGCTTTAACAGGCTCAGAAGGAGCCAGCAGAACTCACGGCTTCTATTTCTGTCGCTGAGTCAGAGCTGATAGGATCTATAGCAGCTACAGAGTGGTTAAGGAAACCTTTCTGCTCTTAAGAATGAGAAAACCAGTGAGTGTCTGCTAAGGTTACATCTATCATGTGTTTTTAAACACACGTAGCCCGATAACCCAGCAAATTACCCACCCTTGGAGGAGACAAAGAGAGATAATGATAACAAATGAGCTCACATTTATGTAACGCCTTTCACGGAGATGGATAGTGAAGTGCTTTGAGAACTCTATTAACGCATCCTACAAACTATCTAATCTATTGTATCCCCACATGTATTGAGCACAGCTTCACTCAGGCTTTATGAGAAAAACATCTCCATTAAGCAACCAGTTTTTGTTGGTCTGCAGAGTGGTCATTTCAGCCTTCGCAGTGGGAGCAGGAAGGCGGAAATCTTTACGTTTGGCAGTGACCCAAAGCCACCTTTGGACTGAAATGCAGCTGTTTCTTCACAGTCCAACTTCCACCTTCTTTGCTACCTCTTATCCAAGAATGTGAAATGCACACATTAACTAAACTCTACTGCTGCTGATTCACCAAGAAATGCCCTTTTGTAGTTCAGTGGTGGCAAAGAGAAAAGACGGAACCCGCAGTTTTTCTGCTGCTTGTCACTACCTCACCTCTTCTCTCTCTCCCCTTTAATCAGTGAAATATTTCCCAATGACAAACCGTTGCTTCCACTGAAAGGGCAGGGGGAGAATTTTGACCTAGTACTTATTCTGCCCTTTTCAATGGGAGAAGGGAAGGGAAGGGAAGGGGAAGGGGAAGGGGAGGAGGAAGAGGAAGAGCAAGGGGAAGGGGAAGAGCAAGGGGAAGGGGAAGGGGAAGGGGAAGGGGAAGAGGAGGAATCCATCAATGCTCCTGGTTGGGCCCTCCTGACTAACACAACTCTATACCTGCACCTGCACACCGTCTGTTTCCCTATCTGTGTGCATGTGTACCTATGAAGAAGTAAGTGAGGAAGAGGATGCTGTGCTGAGAACACATTTTCCAGTTCTCTTCCTCTCAGAGGGAGGTCACTGGGATTCTTTTACAAGATGGAGAGTCAATCTCATGAATCATTTCTTGATGTGTATTGGACTTGGCACAGAACCACCCCCTTCCCACCTCCTCCTGGTGCCATCCTCCCCGGGCTCCACTTCCCTCTCCCACCCTCCGGTCTCCGACTCACATTTACTGCAGGGAGATGAGCGGGGAAGTCTGTGTGCTGCACATGCATAAATAATAGAAATGATATCAGGCTTAGTTAAAAATAGATATTGTTCCTAATAAATATTTTACCTACTGTCTTTAGGATATAAAGCTTCCCCAACTGAAGTGTTAAAACAAACCTTGTTGTTAGCCCTAAATGCAGAAGGCAGCCCTGGCAAAGCTGTACAAGCAGTGTCTGGCTGTGAGCCCGCGCGTGGGGAAGGTGTGTTATGCATGAACACACAGACATGCATTTGCTATGGAAGCCTTCAAAAGAGCAGCCCTTTGACTGAGCACGTGGACTCCGAACCTGATGTCGACTCATTTGGTGACCTGCGAATACGGCTAATGAAAATTAAAGATGAAATCTCTTGATGTTTATGAATAACTTTCTTCTTTCCATACTTTTCTTCCTTCCCAAGAAAGAGTGGAATTAGAAGCAGCTGGCTGAATGGGGCCGAACAATGGGCACCGACAGGGACTGAGATAGGAGACTTTTTCATTAAAAAGAGTGGCAGGTGGAAGAATTTTTCAAAGTGTATTTCTAGAAGATAATCCTTCTGCATTTTGGTCTTTAGGACATCAGTGAATGCGGCTTGCTTGACATGGAGCTTCTATTCCCTAGATTCCCTAAGAACAAGAGCTTTACAGTGCTGCCCAAATCAAGAATAGATTTGTTAAACCTGGGTTCAGCTTTGTAAAAGATAAAAGCAGGGCTGAAAGACAGTGGTTTGAGCTGTGATGGGGGCCCAGGATGAGGTTTTGGAGGTGGGGTTCTGCCTGCAAGCATGAGTGTGTGTTTTAGAAGACTGCAAACCCAGCAAGGTAATAGGTGAGTGCCTAAAAGAGAGAGGAACAACAGGGTGAGGAGTTCAGAAAAGAAATGCTTAGAGAATGGGGAATGTTTTGTCTGAGGAGGGTATAACAAAGGAAAAAAAATATTAAAAACATCTTTCATGTATGTAAGAGGGGGTAAAGAGGATAAAGAGAGGGTATATGAAAAAGGATAAACTGTCTCTCTGTCTGCTGAGGTAGGAATGGAGCACCTGCTTTAATTTTAAGATGGAAATTAGCTGTCAAGAGCGTGCTGCCTGGAGAAGGCAAGCAGTCTGTCATTAGAGGACTTAAGAGGCTGTGATAGTGTAGAAATATGAACTAAACATTAAAAATAAATAAATCAGAACATTAAGAAAGCCCACACGTAGCCCTGCAGGAGCATGTATGTAGCCTAGATGGTGTATTCTAGTGGCACAAGGCTTGCTATGGTCTATCAAAATTGAGTAATATTTTGCCTGAATAAAAGCTGCAGAGTGTTTTTTTTTTCCATGAGAGAATCCTGATACTGAACTGTGGTGTGAGATGAAAGGAACTTCAGGGAAAGGCTTATTTCTAACAACTATTTTTATGGAAATATAAATGGAAGATTATTTATGTCTCCCTTTGGTCCTTGCCCCATGAAGACTGAAATAAGGCGAGTAGCTCTGACTAAAGCATATAGCTGCAAATGACCAAAGAGCCCATGACCACCGTCCTGAAGATTTGTGCTATCAGAGAGCAGATGCCATGGGGCCAACTGCTTGGCAGTGCTATTCTTGAATAAATCAACTCATCCCAATATCCATCAAAGCTAGGAACTTAAATGGAGGCTGATTCCCTGCTGACCCACTGCGTGTGTCCTTTAGAAAAGGATGTTGATGAGGCTTATTCAGCGATCTCATAAAGTGCAGATATTTTTTTTCATTTGATATTTATGATCTCTGCAAATTTTGCGAATTCCCTGTCACTAAACCTAAATGTTACGCCCTTTTCATCACACATTTAAAAACAAAAAAATGTATTTGGCATGGAGACTGTCCCTCTACCTGGTTTTGGGCACTATTAGCAGAGCAGCATCCCCTTGGAGGAGGCTGGGGTGCTGGTGCCTGGGTCAGGAGCTCACGCATGGGCTGGGCTGGGGGCTCCCAGGTCTGAGTGGAAATAGGAAGTGTGGCACTGGCATGCCATGGGTATGCAGGCAGTGATGTCCCAGCCCACTCCTGCATGTGCAGGCTGTGTCTTGTGGCTGCAGGCACTTCTAATATTTCACCATCTGTGGAGCTACAGAAGGCTCACAGGGAGCCTGCCAGGTCCCTGTTTTCCAGCAGGGTACATCTCTGGTGCTCCACAGCTCTTCTGCAGTGTCCCAGTGATGAAACCTAAGTGTCAGAGGTAGCCAAGGCTCCAGCCTGAATCTCTGCACAGAGCCTGGAGGAACGTTTGTTGCGCAGGCCATGAGATGAGCAGGGCATTCAGCTTGGGAGACCTTGGGAGCAGGGCAGCGTTTTGGGAGAGGCCCTGAAATAAAGGGGTAGAGAGCAGGGGACACAGAGCTTTCCCAGGCCAGGGGATCAGGGAAAATACCTGGCTTGGGTCTTAACCAGCCACCGCTTGCAAGCTTTGCTGATGTGAACAGAGGGACAGCTGTGCCCTTCAGAGGTATTTGCACTCCTGCACGCGCTGGCAGGACAGGCACACGCTCCTAATGCTGTCGGCAGCCAGGATTAGCAGCAGCACGGCCGTGAGGCCCATCTGCGCTGTGCACGGCTGCCGCAACCGCTGCTCCCGTTTCGATCACCGCCGTCAGTGTCCAGAACCCACTGGAGGTGAGCAGGGCTGCAGCCGTGCTGTGGGGCAGCGGCCTGGGGATCCGCGATGGGGGCTTCTGCATGTCGAGCGTCTGTGAATGTAAAGACGCTGGAAGCGTTAATGGAAGTTGATATAAATCAAGTGATGCGTGTTTTCTTGGATCGACACCTCAAGATACTAATTACAGCTTTAGAACACCGACGAACAACGCAGCCGCCCGCCGTTTGCAGGGCGGGGCTCCGGCCTACCCCGGGGGGGGGGGAAGCGCCTCAGCCGTCACCATGGCAACCGCGGTCGGCCCGGCGCGGCGCCGTTTGTCCCACGCGGCGTTCCGTAGCGCGGTGCATTGTGGGCCGGGGAAGATGGCCGCCTCCTGGCCGCGCTGCTGAGAAGAGTCGCGCTGCCGGCGCCGTGGGTCGCTTCTGCCCTCCGCTCCCCGCCGCCCGCTCCTGTCTCGCCTCTCACCGATCTGCCCGCGGCCTGCCGGAGCGCGGAGGAGCGCGGAGCCGCCATGGGCCGGACGCGGCTCCCGCCGCAGCGAGCGCGGGGCCCGCGGGGCTAAAGGCGCGAGGGGAGGCCCGGGCCCCGCCGGCAGCTCGGCGCTCCGCGGGGCCGCCCTCTGCCCTTGGCCGTCCTCGGCCCGCTCCTCCGTCCTCCGTCCGCCGTGACCCCGCCGCGAGCCGGGCCGGGGGCTGCCGCTCCCTCAGTGCCCGGAGCTCCCACCTCGATGGAGTCCGAGCTGCTGCAGTCGCCCCTCCTGGGGCTGGGGGAGGAGGATGAGTCGGACCTGACGGACTGGAACCTGCCCCTGGCCTTCATGAAGAAGAGGCACTGCGAGAAGATCGAGGGCTCCAAGTCCTTAGCGCAGAGCTGGAGGATGAAGGACCGGGTAATGGCCGAGGGTGGGAGGGGGTGGACAGGGAGGGAGGAGGGCCGCCCATCCCCCAGTGGGGATGCGGGCATCCTGTCTGCCCGGGTAACTCGGTTTGTGAGCCCTATGTGTGGTGCTGGGGCTGCAGACAGATGGGAGACACACAGAGAGCTTTGTTGGGTTCTGTCCAACACAGGAGATGCTATGACAAATATGTATCCAGGTTCACAACAACACGCTGTCTGAATATCTCCCTCGCTTGAGCTCTCTAAGTAGAATTTGATGTTCTTCAGTGAAGGCAGTAAGATTACTGAGGGTAATCAGTGCTGTGGATCAGCAGGTAGTGCACAGCACAAGGTGTAGTGAACACGGTCGTTACACTTGTTTCATGGTGAAGGTGCAGGAAGTGTTGTGGTTTTGAAGTTTGCCAGCAGCATGTTATGTGCAATGTAAAATTAAGGTATTCTCTGTGTGTGTGTAAGAGACAGGAAATAGCTTATGTGAATCTGGAGGCAGAAGGCAGTTATTAGATGAAGTGCTTGCTGTGTTGTAGAACGGCAGTTCTCTTCTGTTAGAATTTATATCATGTGGCACCAATTGAAGCCAAGGGCATCTGACAGTTCCTCTTCAGGATGTCTTCAACCCAGAGCAGTGTCTGTGTCCCAACTTAGCTTAAGTTAAAAGCAAGCAAGTAAGCAAACAAAATACCAGAAGAACATAAAGGATTATCAGCTGCAATCCTTCCATTCATGGAGTGTGCTTTGGGTCAGAGAATTCCCAGGGTCTCACGGTTGTGATGTCCATGTATCTGTGTGTGTGGCTATGTATGATTTTGTGTGTGCGTGTCCAAATTTCTGTTATGTTTCCGCTTCCTTTAGTAATACTCTGACCTTAACTTGGGCTCTGCTGGTGAAACTCCTTCATGTAATTTTTTTCCAGAGATATTAGGACCAGGAATGAGGATGCTATACATTAATTTCCTAGAGAAGCATTCACCTAAACAGTTCTCCAAAGTGTTGGGGAAGCACTGGCAGAGCCAGAATCATCTAAGTGCTTATGTACTGAAAATTTGACTTGGCAAATCATTAATGGACTGAATTAATTTTTGTTTAGAGTCTAATTTAGATGAGCCACAGAACACAGTTTTGTAGGTATGCCTCCTTTGAAGGGTTTGGGCGTTGAAGTGGTTTGCTCTACTAGAATGTGGAGGTGGGATGAGCTTGCTTGTCTATTTTAGTGATCCTTCTGCCTTCCTGTGGAACTTCCTGTTGGCTTATTCGATGATGTGCAGAGCTGTCTTTTTTTAAATTGGGGATAACACTGGCTTGCCAATCATTAGGTTACAGCATGAGCATGACTAAAGAGTTAGTAGTAATCGGTTGTGTTTGTTGTAGTGCTTTTCATGTGGCTGCTAAAGACAAAGGGAATCATCTCAGTGAAGAGCAGAGCAGTGGTTACAGCACTCTGTGCCTGTAGGGTTGCAGTTTCTTTTTCTCAGAGTACTCTGTGATGTGAGTGGTGCATGTCTCACCAAGCTCAGCAGTCAGACCCGGAGTGAAGTCATCCTTACAGAGACTGAGTCTAATCTTTGTGAAATAAGGAGGTAGAAGCACGTCAGAATGTTTCTGATTATTCCTTCTGTTTTTGCTGTGAGCTTGAAACAACTTTTCTTGATATCAGAAGTGCTGATCATATGTCACTGTGTATTTGGACAGCTTTATTTGGTATCATTTGGACAAGTTTGCCATTATGTACAATTACTTCTTGCTGAAGAACACTGCTTTCTTCCCTTCCTCCTGAATTCATGTAACTGTTGGGTTTTGTTCTCTGGCTTTATAAAGAATTCCTCTCATCATGTCATAGCTGACTTCAGAAAGTTGCTTCTTTCTGCAGAGCATTACAGCACAGTGAGAAGTCAGTGTTGTAGCCTTGAGTCTGCACTGAAGGCCTCTGACACCTGTCTACAGCAGCCAATCAAATTAAAACCAACATGTAGCTGTCTCCATCTGATTGCTACTTTGTCACTCTCCCCTGGTTTGTTGCTTCCCTTTCTGGTCCTTGCTACCTTCTTCGCATCTGATTCACCTCCACTGTGCTTTTCTCTCTCCTAGATGCTACTGAAAGACTTGGAGAGGGCTGGAGGGGATGTGCCTGTTACTTCTTGATGTAATTTGAGAGTATGGAAAGCATTCTGTTGTTCTGAAATTGATCAGTTCACCTGTCAAACCACAGAATGAGCCCATATTTAAAGTAGGAAGGTTGGTTAACTGAAAAAATTCCATTTTTGTAAAGTTGCAGGTAAATCTGTGGCATTTTTTCCCCATGAATCATGGAGAAACCACAGGCAGAAGCTGGTTCTGCCCTTATTTGTCATCTTGAGCTGTGCTATGTTGTGATCCTTGCTACAGCTATAGGAAATGATTCCACTAAGATTTGAAAATGGAATTACTTTTTTTTTTCTTCATCTTCTTCCATTCCTCTAAAAACCCCAGAGTTTATAGGAACTCGAAGGTTCTTTAGAAGGCAAGAATCTAATAGAAGGCAAGAATCAAATAAGAAAGGTAATCAGTAGTAAATCTAGACAAAATAACGGAACATTCTCTCACCCCCTTTTCATCCTTTAGGACTCCTCTGAAGACATTTAATCTTCCGTCTCCTGCTACTCTGGACTACAGATGCCATCAAAGTGACACTGCTTTGATCTATTATTTATTTAAAGAATATTTTTAACACAAGAGGGTTAGAATTATGCTTTGTATATTGAATTAAATCTCACAGCCTCAGAAGCAGTCAAGTCATGAAAGTTGATTTAAATAAAAAGGATTCAGAAAAACACCAGGTTTTACTGACAAGTTGCTACTAAATTCAGGATATTTAAATTAAGCTGTGCTGTACTTATATTGATTTCTAAAATAAGCAGAGAGTGAGAAAGCTGGTTGTAATAGTTTCACTTTAGCGTTTTGTTCCTGCTGCCTGATAACTTGCTGAGTGAGAATTAAATCCTGTTTTTATGAGAAGAGGAATACACAATTAGGTTTCTATGGAAATGCAGATGAAGGCAGTGCTGCATACAAATGCACCTAATTCAGACAAGGAGCATCAACCTGCCCGAGTGGCAGATGTTTCTTGTAGCAAATGTTTCTTGTGGCAAAGGAAAGCAGTGAAGAGTGGCTGCACTGTGAGCTCGTGCCTGTAATTCTGGCTTGAGCTCACTGCTTTGGGTTGCACTAGGAGGCATTTGGCCGCTGAGGCTGCTGCAGCAATGAGCAGGGTCTGGTTAGCCTAGGAGCTCCTGTGTGGGCTGCAGGCTCCCCTTCAGCTTGGCTTCTTGCATCTTAAACGTTTGTCTTGTGTTTTCTTCTGCATTTTCACACGCTGTCAATTGTATTTGTGCTTAAGGAACTCCTAACCCAGTAAGTTAGCCCAGGATCTAAACCAAATGCACTGCAGTTCCTGTTCTTCTCTTGCATGGGAGTGAACTGGTGTGGCTGGTTTGGAGCACTTCACTTGGGTGCTGTAAGGTGGTCCTGGGAGCAGTGGTGGTGATGTATCCCTGCTCAGGCTGTGGCTGAAAACCACTCTATGTCAGTGGTAATAGAAGGGATTGTTGCTGTGCTTTAGGGGTGTGAATCAAGCGGTAGCATGGGGCACTGCTTGTGGATGGATGTCTTTCAAAATAAACACCAAAATGAAACAACTCAGCTTCTCTCCATTCGAACCCCCTGCTGCAAGTAATGAGCACTGCCATCCCACTTCTAGGTCTGCGTCTCCTCTTACCTAGAACAGAGGTCATTCTGGGTTAAGATGGCTTGTATTGATTGAACAGAGCTGGGAAGCTTGTGCTGTATCTACCACTGCCTACAAATGTTCTTATCTCTAAGCAGAGAGAGCAGATTTCAACAGCTCTGAAGAGTGTGGCGTGTTATATTTTGAATGAAAAAGCTGTTGCCATTATACAACAGTAACAAACACTGAAATCTTTAGCTCAGTCAATCTCCTATCCCATTGATTTTGCTGGTAGGGAGATGTATCTGTAAGGTGGAGGTAATAATTCACTGCTATCGGTTACAGTTGTATTCCTGGTAAGCTTAGATTAAAATCTGAAGAAGCTCTGCTACATCTGAGCATCACACTGAGATGTTTTTTTCTTCCATAATTTTAGATATGACCTTTTGAGATAAAGCTTTGTGTCAGTGAATCTAACTTGTGGAATTTCTGAGACTACAGAGTAAAAATATATTTCTTTATTCACCTGGATTTCATCATTTAATCTCCTTTTTCCCTAGGTTTCCAAGACCAGGGGACTGTATTAGGAAATTTCTCCTGTCTGTTAGGAATTGGGAAGCAAGCCCTTTTTTTTCCCCCCTCTAAGCTTTGGCTTAAGTCCATGTTTAAAGATCGTAATAGGCAATGCATACATAAAGCTCCACAAAGCCATGAATTTGCTATTTCTACTTCCTCTAGCTAGGTGGAGAAGAAAATAATTATTGCAAATCTAAAATTTTAATGGCTTAATACACAGAAATGTCCAGGAGTCTCGTTCCCTTAAATAGCTCCTGGAGAGTGCTTCGTTGTAATTATATTTGCAGTATGAGTAATAAGCGATAGAAATGCAGTGTAATGTGTTGGAAAGGAGCTGACAATGTTATCGCTAGCAAAGATAATTTTAGAGTGGGGAGAGACTTCACCATTAACGTGAAATGACAGAAAATTACCTTCTTGCTCCATTCACGAAAAGTGCCATGAGAGGATGAGCATTCTGTATGCAGCACTTAATTTTTTTCTTTTTTCCTGGGTGCAGTCATGGCCGATCCCCACCACTTTCAGAAGCCTTTGCTAATGCTTGACTCGTTCTTGTTGTGTTTTTTGTTTTGTTTTTTTTTTTTCTCTGCTTTTGTGCAGCTGCAGGAATTCAAGGACAGCTCACTTCCTTGGGCTCTGTCCTTGTTTGCCTCGTGGCTCGTGAAGATTTTCTGGAGAGGTTTTAGGGTTTCCTTGTTTTTCCTCTGACACAGTGTTTTAATTGGCTGCTGCTGTGCTGGTCTACCATGCAGGTCTACCCTTGAATGTTTCTGAAGGTAACAGCACAGTAAGGCCACTGGTAGCAGCGAGATGATTGATTGCTCCTTGTAGCTTTGAGACGTGTTTCCAAGTAATCTCAGCATCCAGGGCCCTTCTGGGAATGCAGCCTCACTTGGCCATGGCGGTGTTTGGGCATGGGTTCTCCCAGTGCAGCTGGGTGCCTCTTTGGCCTCTCCATGCTTTCTTTCACTGCTTAACAAAGGGAAATAGATGCTTAAGACTGTTCTGTTTCCTTGCATGTCTGTTGCCCGTGCTTAATGACTCTGAGGCTGCTTTGCATCATTTCTTTTTTTTTCTTTTTCTTGTGATGGATTTATTCTTGAAATGTAGAAAACTTCCACCATGCTTTAATGACAGAGGGGAATGTCCTGATAGTTCCTGTATTACAGAGCTGTTAATACAGTTCAGAGTTTCTGACAGTACGTTCTAAAACAGTTCAGAAATGCAGGAAGCATTATTCAAAGCATTGGCTTCGGTCTTTCTTTTGATTTGCAACAATTCAACGTCACAGATATTGAACAGGAGTCAGAGAGGAGCATGGGCGAGCTGTAATTCCTGCTAAAGATGTGCTCTTTATTAGCAGGACAAATAGTCATGAAATATAATACTTTATGGCTCTTGTGGGGAGGCAGACAGAGGGGAAATAACCCCATTTGTCTTTGGGATCAGTTAGACTTAACTGTTCATTACCGGCTCGCTGTGTGTTCTCAAGGAGAAATGCTTATTTAAAACACAGAACTTGGGAATATGAGATAAATAGTGGCTCGTTCAGCACGAGTCACAGGTCAGACATTACAAGTAAAATACTGAAAAACTCAATATTCAAATATTAGGCCGTGAACGGGAAACAATAAATAAATGAGACAGCTGATAGCTTGGCAGGACGTGTTCTCCCGAGGGAGCAGTCTGTGCTCTGTGTCCTGCTGCTTTCGGTGCTGCCTGCTGGCTTTGGGACCTTCTGCTGGGGATGGCAGCACCGTGACACCCTGCAGTTGTGAGGGCATGTGGGTTTGTGATGGCTGTGATGCACTGAGGGGTCCTGCTGGATGGCTCAGGGCTCTGTCTGGGTGTCTCGTGCTGTTGGTTGGTTGTTTTTTTCCCTGGTCGTGCTGTTGGGTGCTGACCTTCCCTACAGATGTGTGTGGTTGGTATGCAACACCTCTGTGCTGCATGGAATAGAGTAGCAGAACTGTTGTGTGTGAGTTGGGGTAACTGTGGTTCCTTTAGAAGTCAGGTCAGTGCTATAACATACAGAACTTGTTGAAAAAGTTATAGCTCTGAGGCTGTTCTTCCTATTCCTAGTGCTCGGCATCACTGTGTTACCTTGAAAACAATGCATCTTTTTCTTGCAAATAACCTGCGGTGCAGCAGCAGGGCTGGGCAGGAGCCCTGTGCTGTTCTGTGTGGGCCATGGCACTAACCCAGCCCGGGAATTCTTCTTGAAGACATTTTTTTTGTACGCAGGCAACATGAAAGATGTCAACACCCAGGCGCTGGGATAGTTGAGTTTTGAAAGTAGCAGTTTGGTGTTCATTGGCTGAGCGAGGAAAAAAGAGATGAAGGTAACAGGGCAGCAGGCAGGGAGGGCGGCTGGGCCTTGTGGGGAGGGCTCAGTACAGATGGGGTCCTGTGAAGCTCACCCTCTTTGGCCACTCTCTGCACTGCTACGCACTGCTCTCATTTCTTTGGGTTTCCTTCTGCTCCAGAACCCCCGTCAGGCTACAGGGTTTCCTTCCTGTCCTTTCCCCTTCTTGGGGTGAATAGTGTTGTTCTGCTCCACTTTCTGCTTTCTTTATAAATTATACATTAGTGTGGCTCTCGCTTTTTTCTATGAGTGTGCATTTTGGGCTTTTTTCCTGCTGTTCTGAATGGTAATGAGCACCCTGGGGAAGCAGGGCTGCAGGTGGCTGTGCTCCACCAGGTGCAGCACTCTGCCTGTTCGCCTTTGGTGCTGGGACACAGCTTTAGGTACTGGGATGAAGGAGTTTAGAGAAGAGAACGAAGCACTAAAATAATTCTTTTCAAGTTATATTTTTAACCTGCTATAGTGTTTAGTAATTGGTTCAGTGCAGCTTTTTGCTCCGCGTTCAGGTATCAGTGGGTACCTTAGCTGCTGTGTGTGTAACATCTCATTGACTGAGGAACACAGCTGCAAATTGATCACAGTGTGGTTTATCCTCCTTTCTTGGCCAGAAGCATCCAAAAGAGCACCAAATCTGGATGATTTTGATGACTCAAGAGGAAGTGACTAAGCCAGAATCTGACTGAATTGCCCATATCATCGTGTGTAACCATCAGATCTCTAATGGCTTCCTTGGTCACTGGGTGATTCTCCTTTTGTTGGTTTTAGTTTTAATATTAGAAAGGATGTAATATGTTCTAATATTGATCAGTGACCCTGAGTGGCATATTCACGTGTTTCAATAATGTATTTCCATTGAGCAGTGACTATTTAAGATGTGTAGAAGAAATCCAATGACATCCATTTCCATGCTGTATTGAAGATATAATGTGTAAAAATAGTCATGTAAAAACTAAGTGTTATTCTTGTAGAGTGAGTACTGTTCTATTAAAGCAGTATTCTACTGCTCTATTAAAAAAATGAAAAATGTAATCAGCCTTGCCTTGCTTCAAGTAGTCCATGTTAAAAAGCAGATAGCAAAGCACAGCTGAAACTTCAGAATTTGTAGTAGTGGTAAAATTTCAACCCCAAAATGGATCAGTTTCCTTGCTAAGTGAACATTTTATTGTCTTTCCAGATGAAGACTGTTAGTGTTGCCTTAGTTTTGTGCCTAAATGTCGGCGTGGACCCTCCTGATGTGGTGAAGACCACTCCGTGTGCCCGCCTGGAGTGCTGGATAGGTAGGTTGAGAGCTGCTGAGCTCCAGGAAACTTTTGGCTAACAGATACTGAGGTATCTCATGTATGGTCATCTCAAAGCTGTGTGCTTCCTGAACTTAAAACTGGGGTGAGCTGAAGGAAGTCTGGTGGATGATTTGTATGTGTCCATCTGCCATAGGTCATCTTTTCTGCTTTCTTTTAAAATGAGATATCACAGAGAAAGAAGAACAAGCTGCTAATTAGCTACTTACCCTTTTTTTTTAAATTGCTATAGATTTATAAGTATCTAAGGAAATTTCTGAGCAGTTACATCTTTAGAGTGCTCTGCTCTGCAAAGGTTTAAAGTCACCCTGTGTCACATAATAGAGAAATGTCTTGAACATGCGTGGACTTCACTGCATTTTGAGGTGGCAGCTCTGAGGCTACTTGAATTGGGAGCATAAATTTAGAAGAGCTGGAACTATTCCCAGGAATGTCTTCCAGCAGTGCCAACACATGGGCTTTTTATTTTGATGCAGTGTTGGGTAACTTCCTAATTCTTTGTTAAGAAGCAAAAAGTTTCCTTGTTTTTACCATTATCTGATTTTCAAGATGAGGTAAGTCTGAAATAATATTAAAGAGGAAATACCTCGTGTAAGAAAACAAAGATACTTGGATTTCATATAGGAATGGGAAATATCCAGTCTTAGCAAGTGACACACAGCCCCATACTCCTACTTCTTGAGGTGCATAATAGGCTGCCGTAGCAAATTTATCATTGTACAAAATAAACTTATTGAAAAAACAAAACCAGACACTGAAAAACTTTAAGAACATCTCATTTCTAACTCGCTTTATGAATCTGCAGCATCTCATTTTGTTATTTTTTTAAACCAAAAAATGCTGATGACTTTATAGCAATTAAAAAACCATGAGCATGCACTAACAAATATGTCTAGTCAGTGGAGAGAACAGCTCCTTGTTTCTCACTTATACATGTAGAGAGCAAAGAGAATGAGGAGTATTGCAGAGTCATTAAAATAAAGTTATTAGTGCTTATCATCAACAAAGAGAATTTGAATGCAGTTTTTGAATTAAATTTTTAGTGTACATCTGCACAAGTATTCATTTCCATTGCTGCTTCCTTCAGAAACTTAAAGCTGTGTAATCTGCAAAAAATATTCCTGCTTTCTCTTCTGTATATCAGTCTTAAGTGAAGCTAATGGTGTATATGGTGGAAGCATAATGTGTCTGCCAGATGTAGAAGACAGCATGGAAAGCATTTTGGGGCCACTGCTGTTACTCAAGGCTGAGCTGCGATCACCAGCCTGTGCACTCTGCTAACAAATGGCCATCAGCATCTCTGCCAGAAGCCAGCTGCAGCTGCTACTGTGCTTCCAGATGTGCCTTGGAACAACAGGAATGTTGTGGTTCCCTCTGAGCTCGGCCATGGCTGGTGCTGTGCAGGGTTGGTGCTGCCAGATGCTCAGGGAGCTCTGTGCTGAGCTCAGCCTTGGCACCTTCAGCCTCCTGCACTGCTGTGTGGGCAGTGTTCATTGCTCTGAAGGCTCTCCCAAGTCCACCAAACGGTTGTTCAGCTCAATGGCATCTGCTTGAAACTTGCCTTAAATATCAAGGGCACTGTCATGGTTCAGAGTGCCGGAGATTGCTGCGATACATGGAGAGAGTGCTGAAACTGCAAGGTCTGCAGAGAGGATTGAAGTGTTTGTTCCGTTCTGATGGTGCTTCTTGGAGCAGCGGCTGCAGCTAAGCTGAAAGAAGTGTGCATCCTGAAGCCTGAGCAGAAAACTGACTGCTTGTGTTTGATTTCTGTCTGGCAAAATGCAGATGATACGTTACCTCAAATCACTCTGCAGAAGGATGCTGTATTTCAAATAAAATCTTGGGTTTAATGCATGTAGGAAGTTCTGCTTTCATCATACCTGGTTGTGTTTTGCTTTTAATGGTATGAGATAGAATATTCATAAAGATGATATTAGAAATGTCATTGATTCAGGTAATTACTTTAGAAATAATTTGTATTAAATTGCAAAGTATTAGCTTCTAGATTTTTGGAAACTTGTTAAGTGTCAATTATCTGGCCATGATTTTTGAATGAAGCACATAAGCTGATACTTTACTCGCTATGGATTGTAGTAATTATCTGGTGATTAAAATTAACTTCTTAAAATGGTTAAATATTTGATGATTTTTTTTTTCCCTGATAAATGCAAAATCGTGCTTCAGTTACTACCATTGCTTCCCACTTCAGATGTTACACACCATTTGTGATTTTTATGTAAGCTGTTTCAGTTTTGGTCATTATTTACTACAGAAACTTCCTGTCAATATTCACAGCAACAAGTGTTAAGCCTCGCTTCTCTTTTGAAACAGTTGTATTGATTACCTTTGTGAGACCTTCTTCCACGTTTGACAGGCTGTAGTGGTTTTTAATTTGTATTTGAGTGAAGAATTTGGGAATAATTTGGGTCTTTCGGGTTATAGATTTCAATTTTACAAAGTCATAACGTGGTGTTGCTAAAGGCTTAAATGCATATAGAAGTGGAAGTTAATTCATCTTGAGTGATTCAGCCATGGTCAAAAAGATTCATTTCCATTTTATTTCCTAGATCCTCTGTCAATGGGTCCTCAGAAAGCTTTGGAAACCATTGGTGCGAATTTGCAGAAGCAGTATGAAAACTGGCAGCCAAGAGTAAGTATTCCTGGGGCTTCCCCTGTCAGCTGCAGGCATGGTGCTCCTCCAGGGCTGGTGCTCAGCTCATATTGAATCCAGGCTGCATACCTGTTATGGGGCATGGTGTCTCACAGCAGTGGTTGCTGTCATCATCCATCCATGTGAATAAATTCTTGCAGGCTGTCAAACTATCCCGTTCTCTTGGCTAGTGCTTAATTCAATCATGCCTGGGATATTTGTTTTGAGTACTGCATTCTACAGCTGAATTCTTAATTAGTGTTCTTGATTTTTTTGAGATGTTCTCTGATCTTTCATTCTGAGTTTGTGGTTTCCTTTGTAATAAAAATGTGTTTGCCCTCAGCTACTTCAGAAGTGTGTGTCCCAGTGCTCATCAGCACTGTTCTGAACTTGGTGGTTGGAGAAAGTCAATGTGGTGCAGGTAGTGGTGGAGGAAGGCTTTTGGTTTTGGTGACTTCAAAGCTTGGTTAATGTTTAATTCAAACTATATAGAATTAGTATGGCGTGTATAAAAGCTTTCATAGAAAATGGGTTTAAGTTTTTGCAAGTGAGTGTTCTGAATAGTAAAGTAGATAAGGAGTTAAAGGTGGCAGTGCTGGCTGTTTGTTTCCTGTTTGTAACAACTCCATCTCACTTTTGGGGGAAGTGCATTGCTTCTGGGTGCTTCAGTGTGCATGGTTTTGTGTGTCTCTGTCAATAAACTACACAGAGGTCTCAGAAGGAAATGTTGTGTCTGCAGTATGCTTGGAATGGATACAGGAATCAGGCTGTAGCATCGTGCTCACAATTAATATTCCCCAGTATGTTTGTGTCCTTATCTGTATGCTGTAGGCAGTTTGGATTAGAATATTCCTCTTCAAAGTACCTTGACTATTGACTACTAAAGCATAAACTTATGATTATAAACAAATAACATGTAACCCAAACAGAAATAATAACTCCATTGAATGAGCTTGCCTCTAGATTTGCCTTTTCCCTTATGGAGCAGCACTAATTCTAAGATCTTCATTTTAAGGAGGTATGGATCTTTTAAGGGGACACTGTTGGATCTCTTCTTGTTTTCTTTCCCCACATTTTCATTCCTTCATAAAGGACCAATACTTGTAGATAAAAGACAAATGGCTTTGGCTTTGCAGTAGTAAACAGTTTTTTTCTTTGCTAAGCACTGGGAATGTTTTTCACCAAAAAGGGTGGTTGGGCTGTGTGTGGTTTTGAATGAATGCTGGATGGTTCTTCATTGGATGCATTGAGTCCCTCTGCTTTTTAACTCAAACCTAATGGAATAATAAAGTATTCTGAGCAGACTGAACATAAATAAGTGTCATACGAGCTCTTTACCTCTTACCTGTGTTGGATTCTTCTCTGCCCCCTTATTCAGGGGTGCCCAAGTAGAACTGGGTTTATCTTTTGTTAGCAGCTCGTTACCCGAAGGAGACCTGCTGTATTAAGCAGTGAAATGCTTACAGTACCAAATCTTAGGGTGATGTGCTACAGAGCACTTCAAATGTGAATGTTCAGTGGGTATGTTTTTTTTCTGAAGCGTTGTGTGTGTTCGTGTAAGAAGGTTTACTCTTGAAGCATATATGGTGTGTGTTTAAGGCAGGAGAATTTCCTTTTGCATTTTTCCTTTTGGCTCATCAGCAGTTATTTTTTTTCCATCTCTCTCTGCCAGCCCAGAGATTTGGCAGCAAACACAAACAGCGTCTGAAACCAAATAGGAAGAGTAAAACATCTCGATGCAAAGGTGACAACAAATCTCTCTCTGCTCCTTAGCACCGCAGTCCATATTAGTGAGGAAGGAGGGTCAGGCTCCTGGAAGCAGCAGGCACACTGTGTGTGGGCTGAGCTCACGCTGCCTCGTAGAGTTTGCACAAAACACGAGGCAATTACCCAGCTTGGATGTTTGTGTGCAAGGTGCCTGCTTCTTAAGAGTAAATCACAGCCCTTTGAAACATTGCAAAGCTAAACACGTACTGTTTTATTGCACTCTACAGAGCTCTTGAGTTTTCTGCAGTAATAAAGAGAAGTTGATGTGCCATCTGCAATAAAACAATAGGAACATTATTGAATTTCCTAGACCTTTCATATAAATACTAATACAGCTAGTTTTGTCTATTTCTCAGTGTTTTGGAATGGCAGAAGAATTGATGGGAAGAAGACAATTCTGGGAAAACTGGGTGTGTTACTGGTTTGTTACTGCGGGTCCTTAAGCCAAGAAGTGCCTGTCATTGACATCTTACTGTGGATGCACAAATAGTGCTAAGCGCTGGTAAATGGATCATGTCAGTCCTTCCAGGACTATTCCTATAATAGATGTTGTGTGAGAAGTCCTCTAACATCGCTACCAGTGCAGCCCTTGTCTGCTTGTGACTGCAAGATGTTGTTTGAATAAATGCCTGTACTTGTTACATACAAATAGTTTAGGTGGAAAAGCCTCAAAAGGGACAAGGATGAAAAAAGTCTTTGTTTCTGGGAGCTCCCGGGCTGCACAGCTGATGCATATTTCCCTCCAGGTCTTATCGAGCCCCTTTCTAAATAATTTATCAGCTTGCCATGGCTTGAAGTATTTCTGCTGATTAAATTTAAGGCTTTGCTTTATTGTTGTGTAGCTACATAAATTTGTGTGCTGCAGGAGTAAAAAAAAAAACCCACTTCAGACATTCTTTTATCTGCAAAATACTGCAGTTAAACAATGTTCAGTCACCTCCCTGCTATTCTCAAATGAAAATTTGAATGGGGGAAGGACGTAGCAGATGACAAAGGTGCAGACACACGGCGAAGAATTCATCTTTACAGGATTTTTCTGAAGAAGTTAGAGCTCTCGCAATTCAGTGCAGAGATAATTCAGGTTCCAGTGAATGAATGGAAAGAAAAATAGACAGCCCTTCTCCTGTATTACCACGTGCCTGGGGTTTTGACTTCTGCTGGGTGCTGAAAGGGTTAAACGTGAGGGTAATCTGGAAAGCAGGCTCAATTACAGGGGATAAATGGGGTTACTTAAGCAGCTGAGAATGAAAGGAGGAAAAGGCAGTGAAAGTGAAGAGCTGGGACCCCATAGTGCAGGTCTGGGAAAGCGTCCTTGCGATGGCTGTGCTTGAGGGAATCTGCAGCTTGCTGGGTTAGGGGAGGTTGGAGGGGCCGGGCAGAACCAGGGCACCAGTTGTGGGAGCTGCATTACAGATTTGGGCCTGCAGCATCAGGAGAGCACCGTGATAAAAGAGAGCCCTTAGCTGGGATAATGCGTTGTGTCACTTTAATTGCCTGCAATAAAGTCCTCGCGGAGTTTCTTTTGGAGATTCATGTGCTCAGTGTTTAGATAAGAAATTGATCACACTGGCATGGTAGTTCTCTGCTTCTGGTTTTCTTCTGTTACCCTTTGCAGAATGCTGCCTGTGTCAGGTGCAGCACAGCAGTGAATGACTCGCAGGAGCAATTCGCTAGTACTGGCAGTGAGAAATGAGTGTTTTCCACATTGTTTGTTTACAGCTTTAATTTTGGCAACATTGCAAGTTACACCATTCAAATGGAAGGAACTTTCCTTAGTTAAAAGTCAACAGTTTGTTTGCAAATAGCAAAAAAACGAACTGAGAGTGCTGCTGCAGTGAGATGCCTTGTGGAGGTGAGCAGCTGGCGTGGATGTTCACGAGCACAAGAGGCTGTTGCATAAGTCCCAGTTCCCATCCATTTATCAGCACGCAGAGCTCAAGTTCTCTGCTGTGATACTGCGCAGAGGACAGAGAGCAGGAGGGTGCAGTTGAGCACCGTTGCTGCCCCACACAGCACCTGAGCAGTGGTCAGTGTGCTTTTCTGTGTTCTCTGGGCTGCAGCTCTCAGAGCTGGGATGCAATATTTCTGGATGAAAGCACCAATTGCCCCTTGTCAAATATGGGTTGACCTGTGATTTCTGGCTTCATTCTTAGATGCCAGATGTTATTTATTTTTTTTCTCCCCTTCTTGTAATGGACATCTCATTTCTTGGCTTCTGGCCTTCCACAGAACTGAGTTTCCTTGGTTTCCATTCCTGCGTATTCACCTTCATATGAGAATGGGGCTGTGTAGCCCAAGGCAGAACTGTAGATTGAATGATGCACAGTTCGCATAATTCAGGATCTGGTATAAAGTAGTCTGGAGAATATGCTCATTAAATTTGCATGAAATTACAGTGCTTTTTTTTAAATTTTTTTTGTCAGCTATGGCTGCTGACCGCTTTCTTTATTTCAAAACTGCCTGGAAGATTTTGCTTTTCTCTCATCACGGCCTATAATTTGACACTCTTGTGATTTCTGCTAGTCCAGATGAATTCCAGTCTCCCTCCTACATCAGATGCTTTTTGCATGTGATAGAAACTTTCCCAGTTCTCCCATTGGCAGGTTAAAAAAACAAAACAAAAAAACAGTTTGTGAGTTTCCTGAAAGAAAGCCATCTCAGAGATGCTCACCTTCCTCCTCCATTACTTGTGAAGTGCATTAACACTGGAGGCACAGGGCTTGCCTCATTTAAAACCAGCATTTAACATTTTTGTGAAACCTTTCTTTTCCTGGGGGTTTCTGCCCTGTGGGGGTCTTTGCTCGGCTACTGGTGAGACAGCTGAAGTTGTGACTCCCATAGGTGTGCTTTGCCAGGGCTTAATTTCCTTTTAATGGCACTGCAGCTGCTTAAAGGAGCTGTGCTGTGGAGGAAGGCTCTGTGGAGCCAGGCTTTGGTGCTGGGCCTTGGGAGATCTGGGGCATGGAGCCCTCTGTGCTGCTCTGAGATCCAGCTGACTGGTTCTGCTGGGGCACCCTGATTTTGTGTGGGAACCTCTGTTGCAAGCTGAAGGTCAAGTGTGCTGTGGAATTTGGGATTTTTACTTCCTCTGATAAGACACTTAATGGAGTGTGACAGGTTTGTACCTCTCAGAGATGTAACACAGTGAGATCTGTTGTTTGTTGTCTGTGCAGCATCTGTTCCCCACTCACCTTCCTGTCCTTTCAGGCCAGCAGCTCTGGGATTTTTCTACTTCCCCTGGTGATGAGCAGCACCAGCAAAGCCAAAGAACTTGAAACACTGCATCCCAAGTAATTTTTTTTATCTTTCCAACCACCTGCCTGAATAAAACAAAGGAAGAGCCTGTCAACTGCAGTATTGATTTTTCTGATTCGTGTGCTACATTCTTGCCTCTGTTTTTCTTCTTTCCATTTCCTCTTTTTTGCAAAGATGCTCATCTTCACTAATGCTGTATTTTAATTGTCTAAAGGTATTCTTGTTAGTATTTCCTTATGGCTCCACCTGAATGGAACTCACTGGAGTAAAGAAGAAAAGAAAATCCCTCGTAGGGGAAGGATAAGAGAGATCAGGAAGGCAAGATTAGAAATGCTTCTAGGAATCATTTTTAGGGGGGTGGGAGCAGGGTGGCTGAAAAGCAGGTGTTGATATTTGAGAATTCCTGCATGCATAGCACCCCTAGTCACTGGGGCAGTGTAAATGAGTGGTATGGGCACTGTCACACAGCAGATTTCCTTCTGTTCCTTCTGCAGTTCTCTTATCAACGTTGTGCTGCTTGTCTTAGAGTCACTTATTGGGCAGACAGCAACATATCTAAACTTAGTCTGCTTAGATCTGCTTAGTCTGGCAGATCTAGGAATGTTTTAGTGTTTCCATCCCATTTAATTTATGTTGTTGTACCCTTTCCTCACTCAGTTCAGAGAGGTGATGTGATAGAGGAGGAGCTTCTGCAGCAATCCTGTGTTGGAGTGGTAGAAGGCTGGCCTGAGGGAACTGAGAAAGTCATTACTCATCACCAGTAGGCAAACCTTTCCCTTTTTAGTGCAGCAATAATAGAAATGTTAGTTAAGCTGTGGCTATAAAACCTGTGGCTATATATCTTTTTTTTTTTTCCATGCTGTTTGTGTTGGTTTGAGACTCTTGGCAATATTTATGTCCAGTTGTGCTCAATTATGCAGGTTTTCAAATAAATTTTTTCTCCTTTTTTTCCCCCCCCCCTCAATCTAACATCACACACATGGTGTGTGTTGCATCTTGCAGCTTGCATCCACCAATGAGTGATAGTCTCAGAGGAAATCTCTCATACAATGCAGAGAAATTACGTGGTTTTTTTTTTCTGGTGGCACATCTTCAAGGGAACACTGACTCTTTCCTGATCAAACAAAGCTTCTTCCTTCTCCCTTCTATTCTGCTTCCCAACAGGTTTGTCTTAATTTCAAAGGAAGTACAGCCAAGAGAGAAGATGATCACTTTAAGCCTCACCCTTCTTGTGTGTGTTTTCTGTTGTTGGTGCTGTTGTTTCCCTCATTAGATATCTTTGGGCTTTGATACGGTTTCTGAGGTTTCATTCCTTGCATTGCTTCCTTCTGCCTAATTAATTGCTAAGTTGCCTGCTGCACATCAAAGGTTGAGCATTTCCTAAAGAGTAACTAGTTAAGCATGAAAACTAATTGGACACATGACCTAATTATTGGTCTCTCTGTGAGTCATCCTTTTCCTTTATTTCTGTTGGATTTTTCTTTTAAAACAACAACAAATACTAATTGCTTCTGTGGAAGAAATATTACAGAGTTGCAAAAGGGAAAGTGGAAAAAATGTGTTCTTGGTCTCCTTCCCCTGGAGATGCAGAAATGTGTTTTTAGAGGGAAAAAAAGGGAAAAACCCAACAACGTTGTGACCTTGTTTAACAAAACTCAGTTTTCCTATGAGGACTCCGTTTGCTGTTCTTGTTTCCCAACAGCCTCTTGCACTTGGCAGCTATTTCAGGCTCTGTAAAACTTTGCTGTATCAATCTTTTGCTGTCTTGTTAAAGATCAACTGTCTTCAGCACAAACTGGCTTTTTTCTTCTGGGGAAAAAAAAGTTCCTCCGAGAAGAGGGGTCAACAAGTATAAGTGCCAAAAGCAATTATTCCTGTTCTTATTCCATCTGAGAAGCTGTTGTGCTATCGCAGTGAGTTTGATGTTGGCCCTGCGCTGTTTTTGTAAAGTATCAGAGAAGATCAAGTAGTTCAGCAAGGAAAAAAAAGAACTTGGGAGCGTAATCGGTAGCGAATGGCACCTTTCTGTGTCTTGTGAATGTGGGGAAAACTGGGGCACATCCCAGTTAGCAAAGGTGCTGGAGAGGTCAGGCAGTTGGGCTAGGTGCTCTTGGAAGGCTCCTCCCCACTGAACTGTTCTTATGGGGGGAAAAGAAAGAGGCCCAAGGTGGAAACAGCAGGTATTACAGGTATGGGCTGGCGTGAAGGCGCTTGTTCTGAAGCTGTAAAGACAGAGCGGTTGCATTAGGCTGTTTTGGGATCTGAACTGTTAATGCACTGCAGATCAGCAGTGATCTGGCGTTCTGGAGCTAAGTCAACAAACTTGCAAAATCAAGTGAAGTGGGAAAATCCTCTGGGTCTTGCTGAAAGCTGCAAGCACTGCAGGCAGCAGTGACCTCAGAGGGAGGAACTGGGCAGTGGCTTCCCCTGTGCTCTAAGTCTTGAAAGGTAAGTTTGAATTGTAATGAAAAGGACTTGTAACTTGCAAGCAAACAAAACTTCTTGCGTTTTGTTATCAGAGTGATGCACTCACGTGACAGCTGAAGTTAGAAGAGCTGTCTGAAAGTAGCGGATTTTAGAGTCCTTAAACTGCTCGGGCAGCTGCTGGATGCTGATCCCTGCCTCAGGTGTGCTTGGTGAGGGACAGCTGCCTCTGACCTGCCCTTCCTTCACTGTACCACCCAGCACCTCAGCTGCTCTTAGTTTTGAGATCCTTTATCTGAACACAAGAGCTCAGTGACTGCTTTTTCTTGTTCTGCTTTCCACTGTCTTCTGACAGTAAGATCCATCCTGATGCTGTACGCCTCCTCTCTGCTTTGCTTTGTATTTCCACACCAAAATGAGGCCAGAATTGGCAGAGAAGCAAGATTTTTGTGTTCTGGAGTGCTTCCATACGACCACTGTGCTCTTAATGTCTGTTTGTCGCAGGATGCAAAGGAAGACCTGATATTAGAAAGGCTTCTTGACAGAGATAAGCAGCTCTGCCTGCTCAAATCTGATTAACGTTTTTCTGTAATTACCACCCAGCCTCTGTGTGACCTATTTAAAAATACCTTGTCTTTGTGTTTGGTGGGGAGGAGCAACCTGCAGGGCCACGGCACTGCCCAGTGCTCCTTTCCCATGCAGAGCCACTGGACAAGCATTCCTCTATGCAGACCTGGGCATGTGAATGGCACTTTATTGGGCAGCTTAAGCCGTGTTCTGCACAGGCAGCAGAGCTCTGTGCAAACTGGTGTTAAGAGAAAGCGCTTTGCATTTGTCTTTCTGCTCACATCTCTAAGGCAGAATGGGAGAAGCCTGAAATACTATAATTTCACTCTTACTAATTTAAAAGCGTAGAGCTCTGAACGTTTGCTTTTTTTTTTCCCCCTCTCCTGATCCATGAATACGCTCCTTAATCTGAATGCCACTCTGTGAAACAATTCTTTTGGTTGTTTTTTTTTTTTTAATCAGAGGAAGACCTGAAATATCTAGGTAATTATTTAGCATTGATATCAACTCCTATCCCAGTATCACTCTAGGTTAAGCAGTATGTCCTGCTGAGGACATGCAGGTGGGCCAGATATAGAGCCAGCAGTCTGAGGCTTCACTTCCACCTCGGGCTGCGGTCCTGCAGCTGGGTCCCACCAGGCTCTCCGTTTGTATTTAACAAGAAGACAACACAGAGCCTGAAACATTAAAGAGCTCTTAAAATAGATGTCATAAAGAAGGAATAGTACTAAAATGACACTGTTGCTGAGGAGCTGTGTTGACTAAGTCGGTTTTAAAGATGTGTCCTGGTCTGTACTTAAAATCCTGTTAGCGTATTTTGTGATGTGACCTGTCAGAGCCATCAAACTGCCATCAGACCGAGGAAAGGGATGTGATATTGAGAAGCAGTGAAGTTCTTTTACCCATTCCTCTTGTTTATAAATGCACAACACTACGTACATAGCCACCTTGGAATGTTTATTTTGAATAGGTAGGGAGGTCTCCTTACCATCAGTCTGGGCTGATGGGTGAAATTTGGGTACGTCCTGGCACAGCCCTGCAGCACATAGCATCTTGTGGTTGCTGAGGAACACACCTGTCTCCCAAATCTGCTGCAGCAGATATTTGAGGTTAGTGCTCCTGGTTTTCGTCTTCCCTGTCAACATTGGTTCTTCTTAACAGGCGGCTCAAAGGTATTTTTTGGGAAGTATTGTTGAATACTGAGTCCACACAGTGAGGATTAGGTACTTTAGAATTCACTTCACATTGAACTTAAAAGCAAGGTCAAAGACTCTGCAGAGGAAAGGTAGAGTCACTGCGCTGCTGACTACAGTCAGGTGAATAAATGTTCCACCACCAGCTTAGCTCTAGTAATGCATTTTGTCCTGGACATCCAGCAAATTAAGCTGTTTAAGTCTTGGCTGCTTGTGAATATATTACCATGTAGGAGATGGGGTGTGTTTTTGAAACGCAGCCGAATGCCTACAGAGGACTTACCTACACCTTCCAGGAGCCTTTCTTGTGCTTGGTTTAGATCATAAAGGATCCATAAGTAGAAGTATTTTTTCACTGTAGTTAATATTTTTTTCAAGAAATCTATATCTGGTAATCAGACATTTTTGATGGCCTGGACAGTTTACCAAACAGTCTGAAGCACGCTTGTTGTAGCTGCAGCCTTCCTGAGCTCAGGGCAGGCTGGGGGCAGCCCTATGGGATTTGTGCCTTGCTCAGGGTTTGCTGCTGAAATCCGGAAAGCAGCAAAGTCAGGGCAGTGCTCCCCTTGGTTCTGCTTCTCGTGAAGGAATTATTTTCCATGTAGATTGTTTGTTTTCTTGGTGCAAAAATAAGAGTATTTTTGTGCACTTCACAGTTTGTCTACTTTTTGATGTGTTTTCAAAGCCCGTGTAATTTCAGGATCCTAAATCTTTCTTTGATATAAGGAAAAATGTGTTTTAGTAAGTATTAAAATTAAATGGCTGTAAATCACAGGGCTGGGATATTAATCACAGTTTTGAAGTAACCAAAGAGCAAAGTACTTTCTCTAGGAATGAAGGATGTCGCTTCTCACTAAAGCAGTTCCAACATCAGAAGACCTGGAAGGAGGCCAACGTGCTGTCGGGGAGAAGAACGAGCGTCGAAATTGAGAGATCACAGAGCCCATAGTAATGAAGTTAATTTTAAGGAAATGAATGAATGGAAAACAACTAGCAGTGCAGGTTGTTACGAGCATGAGCTGCTTGTTAGCGTGCTTGGAGGGAATTTGGGAAAGAAGCCCCTTGGGGGCGGTGGGGATGCTCAGAGTGGGGGGATGCTCAGAGTGGGGGGATGCTCAGA
>JAPSGF010000021.1:428151-534655 GCA_035772895.1 Perdix hodgsoniae | reverse complement strand
GGGGATGCTCAGAGTGGGGGGATGCTCAGAGTGGGGGGATGCTCAGAGTGGGGGGATGCGGTGTTGCTGTTGCGTGGTGCCAGACATCCCCTGCAGTGTCTCAGAGACCTCACTCCTGGAGACAAGAAGTGCTTCTCACCCTCCTGTCTGCTCCTAAGCAAGTCTTTGTACAGGGGATTCTCTGCAGATGCCGTGCTGTGCCCAGCATTGAGCTGGGGCCGCCACCTGGCCGGCAGGTCGGTGCCGCGGGCACGCGGAGCACACGTGACGTGGATATACATAGCACTTATTAGCTCTATTTCTGTCAGTGGCACGGAGAGTGGTTTTTCTTCAGGCTTATCTGCTGAAAAGGTATGCTGTCCTTATGAACACTTTTTCATGCAAATCTTTTAATAAGCCTTTAGAGAGGCTGACTGTAACAAAATGTTCCCAACGCATCGCTGTGAAAGCCCTGTGCTATTGCAGATTTGGGCCCACCTTGTTTTTTTCGGGGGGGTTCTCTTGAGCCATTTTGTTGTCCCACATTGTGGATGTGTTGGTTACCACACTGCAGTATTCATATCCTAAAGCTGATGTCTGAAGCGATGCTGAAAGCTTACAACTGTTTTTTCTTACACCATCATTCAGGGTCAGACTTTAATATACTGGCCAATGAATTAAAAAGGACTGATTTTTTTTTTTTTCTTTTTTTTTTGTATCTTCAGCTGTTTAATTGTTCTGTTACAGGACAAGAACAGTATTTATCAAGAGCTTTTATTTACCACTTGTTATATTAACAGTTTTTCAGGCACTCATAACCGTACTGTATGTGTGTATATGCTATAATTAGCCTTTACAAACTCTCTTTGTATCTTAAGGCTTACAGAACTGCCAGCACTTGGCATGGCACGAAGGGTTTGGTTTTTCAGTTTCTTGTGTATCACTGTATTCAACACCGATAGCTGTCCCTAAACACAGCAAGTGTGCATGCACTGCTGCTCCTTCCTTGTTCTCTAATAGAAATACAGAGGAGAAATGTTAGGACACAGGTGAAGATGTTTTGAATTCATTAGCTGGCATGGTGCACAATATATTGAGATTGTCTTCGTGATGAATAGGCCTTACATAGTTAAAAAAAAGAAAGAAAGAAAGAAAAAAAAAGAGATATTCCTTGTCTCTGGACTTTGCTTTTGTAATGGAGATGTGGGTTGGCAGAGCTTTTATGCAAGCACAAAAATCAGCCCAGAAGCACATGCATGGAGATGTAGTTGTGCTGTGGGTTTGAGTAATCTCTGATGTTTTCACCTTAATTCATTGCCATGTAAACAGGCACATTCTTGCTGCTGACCCTTTTCATTTTCTAAACGGCTATGTTATTCAAAATGTCTTTTGAATTATACTAAACCAAACACACAAACTGTAACACCGATCTTTTGGGGAAGACCAGTGCCAATCTTTTTTCATTGTTTTAAATGCTTCCAGTGTGCTAAACAACAATAAAAAAATTAATGTTTTTAAAAAATGTCAGTTGTGCTGCCTTGCTGTGTGGCATAACAGCCATGGAATGATCTGGCTGTGAGCTGCCTGACAGACACCAACCTGCTTTATGGCTAAGCCAGAGTTTGTTCCAGCCGCTCGGAGGACGTGTTGCATCAAGCTGACAGCTGCCCTATAAAGCGTGCAATCTGGATTAATTCAATTCTACTTTTATCACTTTACAGAAAAGCAAATCTGCCGTTTGTGGTGTTTGTCATTAGCAGGCCTTCAGCCACCTCAGGTGCTTTTTCAGTCCCTGGGCTGGAGCTGCTGATCTGTCCTCTCAAAGCTGCTGCTGGATCCAACCTGCAGGGCTGTTCCTCTGTGTGTGTGTGCTGGGGCTCAGCCCACGGGGGCAGAGGGTTGGAAGTGGGCACAGCAGTGCTGCAGCAGTTCTCTTGTCACTTCAGAGCCCGCTGCTTTGTCCCCTCTTCTGTTTGGATCCCTCATTACAAGATGGACTTCGAGATGCTGGAGCGTGTCCAGAGAAGGTCTGGAGCACGAGTCTTATGGTGAGAGGCTGAGGGAGCTGGGATGGCTCAGTCTGTTACCTGGGAGAAGAGGAGGCTCAGGGAAGAGCTCCCTGCTCCCTGCAGTTCCCTGGCAGGGGGTTGTAGTGAGGTGGGGGTCAGCCTCTGCTCCCAGGTAACAGCGCCAGGATGAGAGGGAATGGCTTTCCTCCCTCCAGCTGCTGGCCCTATTGCTTTTGTTCCTTGGTAACTTATTTCCTTGGAAAGCCTTTCACAGTTCCATTTTTCAGAGTTGGGCATTGTTCCATAAACATTCTCTTGCAATAATTAGATTGCTTTGATTCCTTGTAATTAAATCATGCTAAGTAGGCTGCCTGCGCGTGCGGCAGAGTCTCAGGTTTAACGCGTCGTCTGCGTTCGGAAACTGGGGTTCAGATGGGATCCAAGTCACAGTGCAGCAGCAGCACAGCATCCCACTGTGTCCCCTTCTGCAGAGGGTCACCTTGAGCAGTACAGCTGCTCTGAGATATGAAGTGGGAAGGATTATTACAAATCAGCATAGGGAAGAATTGGGCCACATTGGGACAAAACGTTGGTTGCAATCTGGGAAGCGCAGTGCTTGCTGAGGTTTGGGGGCTGCTGCCACACAAAGCCTTTAACACAGGTCATCTGGTTTGTTTTCATCCCGTCCAAAAGAAAAGGAAAGCCTGTCATTAGGTACTGGTTCTGAGGCAGAGCCATTCATTTAGGCACAAAATCCATAAAACCGTGGGAATGACTTGGGGAGCCAATAGCTACTGACGTTTCCCAGTGGGATAGAAGTTGGTGAATTGGTTTTCCCTCTCCAGTCAGACTCATTCTGGGGGGTTCCTGTTATCCCCTGCTGATCAGGGAATGCAGCATTGTTTTATTTATCCCCTGAAAGACCTACATCCCCCTGAAAGCGATGGGGCAGTGGTGGGGAGGGGTGAGGAGACAACTCACTTTCATCACTCACGTCTGTGATGTTGTAGTTAAAACAAATGCACAGAGCTGATGTGGGGGTGGGAGGTGCTGCCCTGCTCCTTGGCTCTGGGTGGGAGAGCTGCAGGAACCTCTCTTGGATCCGGGAGATCCAAAAGGAAAATATTTTACTTTACTGTAGGGAGTTCTGTGTGTTTTAATGATCTAGAGTCAGCTATTATTTATTCATTGATATTGATGGCTTTATAAGACATTCTCAAGTTTTTACTATCCCGAACTCATTAATTAATGATAGTGACATCTTTCAATTAGAAGTGCTGAGCAGTAACATGTTGTCCTTGCTTAGCAGTGTTATATGAATGTGCATCATGCTAGAGACAGTCTTTCATTTCCCATAGGAAAGTATCCTGCTGTCCTTAATCTGCAAGCATTTATAAAGCCTCTGCTGAACAAAAGATTAAAAGCATTGCAGGAAAAAATAGTATTTTTTTTGTCTTTTTCATGCAACCTGTAGTTTCTCCTTCAAGTTTGCTATTTAGCCTGTTTTGTCACAATATCTATAGCTATCTGTATCTATCTCTGTGTTGTAGGGAAAAATCACTTCTGCCTTTTGTGCTACAGATGACTGTGGTTGCAAATGGGAACTCTCCAGGGCTGATGAATGCTTCTTTGGTCTCTGTTCTCTCACCTTCCCCTTTAGAGTTTAAAAGCTTTCCTTCTTGAAGGAGAGAGCAGGACTCCTGGCAGTACAGCTCAGCCTGTCTAGGAATGGCCATAGCTGCATGATTTTTGACACAGCACTAAGCAGGCAAAGTGTGTGATGGCACAGCAGAATATTTGTTGGTTTGTATTCGACCTTAGGTTGATTTCAGCAGTTATTGGGGACAGCTCTGTCCCACAGGGCATCAAAGGAAATAGCCAGCTGCTCCTCTACCCCACAGCTGGCATCCCCAGCCCATCAGATCACCAAATTCTGAACTTGTAATTACAGCACTTACTCTCCTGGTATTTATTCCATACCATTGAAAAAGGTCTTGAAAAATCTTTTTAAAAAAAAAAAATAAATAAAAAGAGGGATCATCTGGTCTGCTTCGTTACTTGAGTATCCATTTATTGTATCGTGCACCTGAATGATGTGTAATAAATTGATGCTGGGGAGTCCTGAGCTGACAGGTAGGCAATTGTCTGCTTGTTTATAGGCTCCCTCCTCTCCTTTTCATTCTCCTCCGCCCTGTGTTTCTCAGAGTGTAAATTATGTGTTTACAGTTGGGGTCTTTAGATCTACAGCCTTTAGTTTTAGGGTATGAATTCACCTCCATTAATTGCGAGCTGTTTTTAATATTTATGCTAACAGGGCGTGAGGAGTGTTCCAATGAGCTTGTTCTCCTTCAAAAAGGGGAGCTGAAAAATTACCAACCACTCTGGTTATAGTGCCTGGTGAAGGTGCCAGCAGGCAGAAGGTGATTTAAGGTGTGCGTTTTTGCACATCAGCACCTTGATAACAACGCTGAAAGAGGAGAGAAAGACGTGATGGGGCGACTGTGCTAAGATTAATGCAGCTTCTTACCTTTCCTTAGTGTAGAAGTCCCCAGGAAGGATGAGTGTGTCGGATCACCGGCTCTTTCTTAATATATTTTTTTTTCCATTTGCTTGCTTTGCTTCATGGCTGTAATCATGCAAATGATACCATTCATTCTCTCCATCCTGCCTACTGGCTTGAGGTACTGCATATTAATTGAGCAGCGTCATATCTATTTCTCAAGCTGCATAGATAAGCAAAACATTTTTATATTGAATAAAGTGCTTCGTGCCTTTTACTATGATATTTTAAGACTTTCTTATCCTTGCATGCTGCAGAAGGAAGGTTAAAAAGCATTAACTTCTGAGACCTTGACTTATAAGCAGGCTTTCAACAGCAGATTTTGTAGATGTGTGTGTACAATTGTCCTACTCTTAGACTTGGTGGTTCTTTATTTCACTACATCAGTACTTCTTAAGCCATTGTGATTCTGGATTTTCAGTCTCTCTGGAAGTCTTGAAGAACAAGAGATACAGGCTTTTATCTTTCAAAGGACATCGGGAAGACCTGCTGTTATTATTTGGCCTTGCTTCAAGAAAATGCACTTCTGAGTACGACAAACTAGCTTACTACATAGACATCTTGAACTCGGTCGAGCAAAAATGTTTTGAAGTATTGGGTTCTTTTAACATTTTTTTCCCCAAAACGTAGAAATGTGCTATGAATCACAAGCTTGTTGAGTTTAGTGCCCAGGACTGATAACACGGAGTCCATCCCCAAGGCTGTGATAGTGAGCCCAGGTGCTTCCAAAAGCAAGCTGAGGGCTCTTGATAGTTTTGACCTTTTCTTACCCCTGTGGGAATATCAGGTTCATGTGTGGGTTGTTCTGCATGTATTCCCCTACACCAGGTGGAGGGGTACTTTGTTTTTAAATAAGTCCAGTAAATGTTTTGTCATCTTTTTCCAGTGTACCAAAGTATAGCAATGCTTCTGTCTTAAATAGTTGCCTGCATCTTAGCTAGATTGTTTTGGTTGTGGTTTTTTTTTTTAAACATTAATGAACAATGACCTTGTATGTCCCCAGGCCAGGTACAAGCAGAGCCTGGATCCGACGGTGGACGAGGTGAAGAAGCTGTGCACATCCCTGCGGCGCAATGCCAAGGAGGAGCGGGTGCTGTTCCACTACAACGGGCATGGTGTGCCCAGGCCAACGGTGAATGGGGAGATCTGGGTCTTCAACAAGGTGAGAAGCAGTGCTAGCACAGCTGAATCTCCTGCATGCCTGCGTAAATGCTCACGATGTTCTGTCACAGTGATGAGTTTTCAGGGTGTAACTTGCCTACAGGTGTTTGGCTCTGTGCCGACAGCTGTCTGCCTTCCCCATGTTCTTGAAGTTGAGTTCTTAGCATGAAGGTAGCTTCACATCTAAGTTGGATATTAGGAGCAGTTTATTCCCAGGAGGAGTGGCCAGGCACTGTGGCACAGCTGCCCCGAGGGGTGGGGGTGTCACCGTCCCTGGGGCTGTGAGGGATCCCGAGGGATGTGGTCAGTGGGCAAGGTGGGATGGGTTGGGGTTGGGGTTGGGGTTGGGGTTGGACTTGGGGAACTTCGAGGTCTTTTCCAACCTCTGTGATTCTCTGAAATCTCAACTAACGGAGTAACCATTGTTCAAATTGCATGAGTTTGATTTGCAGGAGGACAATAAATCATATAAGTAAGCTCTCATTCCAGATCAGAGAGTACTGAGGAACCTCTGCAATATTTGATGTGTCTCTTATTTTTTGTAAAGACTTGCCATTCCTGTTTAGCCACAATTTGTACCGCTATGTAGATCCCATGCAACACCTTTCTGGTGGTACCAGGTGTGATATAGATGTGATAGTAAAGCTATTTAGTGTTCTATTAAAAGGTAACTGATTTCAAAGGGAGTCTTAGGAATGTGTGAGGTGCTGCTGGTAGCGGGGGAGTGCACCCAGCTGACACAGCTTGCAGGGATTCGCTCCTATTTTATTTCAGGAACATACTGAACTTCTTTTCTCATACTTCTCATGTATTATTTTTGTAATTGAATGAGCATTCAATAATAGCTTGAAAGAGCAAGGAGAGAAAGGCAGGGGAGAAAGTGCAAAAGGGCATCACTTTATTCTGGTGCATCTCTACTGGAGGCTCCATTAGTATTCTGACCACCATCCTAAATGATTATTTTGAAGCCGAATTTGGTGTTTAAGAACAAATAGGAGTGACCTTCTTCTTCCTTAACAGCCAGTGGGTAATAAATAAGCCAGTAAGAATGCTGAGCAGAATGTGTTACACATGGAAGAAGAGGAAATTACTGCTCAATGAGGTTGTGTGCTGTGCCAAATGCTTTATTAAGAGCTTACTGGGCGTTTGCCAGTTTGCCTGAAGTTTCAGCTGGGGAATGTGGGCTCCTCTGGTTATGAAGAGCTGAGGTCTTTTATGCATCTTTATGGACTGCTGGAAAAGAACCCTAATCGTCATAAACATTGACAAGTAACAGTGAAACTTGGTAGTTTTTGCAGCATGTTACCAAATATTGACTTTTTTTTTTTGGTAGAGAAGGAATTGGAAATAGAACTTTTCATTGAAACAAAGCATCAAGATGCAGTCGTGTGCTTTTCATGCATTTATTGTGAGCATTGCTAAAGTAATAAGGATCCATGTTCTCTGTGTGGTTTTGCTCACTGCTGCCGTCTGACAAAATCACAGGGTGGTTTTAAGGAAAAAAACAAAACACAAAACAATGAGAGACTGCAAACTTCCAACAAGCTTATCACAGAGCTCTGGGGAACTCCTCTGAGAACCAGAGGAATGCTCTTTGAAATGTTTTCGAGTTGTTTTTTTTTTTAAAAGAAATTGATTATAAAATGAATGCAAACTCACTCTCTTGTTCAGTTGTTCGTGCTGTTCCTTTCCACAGCCACAGGTGGGTGTTGGGAGATGCTGGTTAACCCACGGACACTTTTTTGTTACGAAACCCAAGTCTGAGGACAAACCACAAAGCTCTGCCCTGCCCACAGCCCTGCAGCAGATCACCCTGAGAAGCCACGCTAGGAGGCCATTATTGAACACTCCTTTTTCCTTCAACTTCTTTCGTTTGCATACTATTAGCAGGTTTGACAAGCTGTCTGTGACCCCCACAGTAATCATGGAACATAAATTTGTGCTGGTTTGCAGTAGCACAATATTGGTCAGAGCTGCTGGTCCTGAGCTGCAGTAGCATGCTTTATAAATTTAAAGTTAAAACAACGTGTGTCTCTAAAATCTCATCAATAATACGTGTCAGAGCAGGTTTTCTTCGTGCAACTTACTGTGATTAGAAAGTGCTTAAGCCCTCGGGGTGTCCTTATGAAAGGTCTGTGCCAAGAGTAAGTTGTTCATGTATCATTCCATCCTGTAACAATTTGCCAAGCTCCGAACTTCCTAAAAATTCTGTAACAAAACAATTTTTCCTATTAATTTTAATAGAACAGTCAAACCTTTTTATGTATAGGAAAAACTGGATTTTGGACTGGCTTAGTATTACCTACCTTATCTAACATACGGTCTCATATCACTTCCACCTTTATATACACCAACGTGTCCTTGAAAATTTGATTTTTGTCAAAGTTTTATTACAGCTATTTTAAGTCTCTTGAATTTAAACGAGAGTTATGATCCCATCCATCATGCTGCTGATGTTAATAGGAGCACTGCAGCTTTTACTGTTGGTTTTGGGCAGAGCACAGCGCCGTACCGACATGAGCAGGTTGCCCTCTGGCTGCGGATGGGCTGGGTTCTGCAGGCAGCCACACTACAGCCAGCAGTGACCCTTCGTGGGCTCAGAGAGCAGAAATCTCCTCTGTTTGTATTTTCAGTTCTGCTCCTGAGGTTGAGGTTCGACTTCTCGTCGCTAACTTTAAGCCTGAGTTTCCATCCTGTGTTTCTGTAAGGAGCCGCTGCCTTCGATTATTTTGTTAGAGGAAGGGAAGGAGCAAAATACTTCGTGTTTATAGGAACAGAGCTGTTGGTGCTTGACTTTGCTTTGTGGGCATTGTGATATTGGATAATTCTGAAAGTTGCACAGAAGCTAATAAAATCCTGAAGCATCTCATTAAATTAAGATGGGGTGGCTGCTGATGGTCTGCGTAGTCTTAATTATCAGTCCTGATTTATTGATGAGGTTTTCGGTGTGAGATGGTTGATGTTAAATTAAAGACATCTGGTTTACATCTTTGATCAGCATTGCAGAAATTTGAGCTAAAACGAGGACTGTTAAACGCTGGTTGGAAGTGTTGGTGTGTATCAAAGCACTCCTCGCGTTTCAGAATTTTAGTTTGAAGTTCAGGGTTTCAAACAATACCACGATGAAATCCGATTTGTTTTCTGTACTGAAGTTGGATTTGTAGTTCTCATTAGTAGATGTTGTTGATACTCATCTTGAGTAATACGGCCGGAGTTCAATCAAGATTTTAATTTGTGATGTCAGAACTGGATTTTATCATATGCATTTTATTACCGGTGGAAGTGCTGTTGCCTCTCTGCCTCTTTGTAACTTCAGTGTTTCTTTCTTCTTTCAGAACTATACTCAGTATATTCCTTTGTCCATATACGACCTGCAGACTTGGATGGGCAGTCCTTCCATTTTCGTCTATGATTGCTCCAATGCTGGCCTTATTGTCAAGTCGTTCAAACAATTTGCACTACAGAGGGAGCAAGAGCTGGAGGTGAGATAACAACCTGTTGCAACGCTTTTTGTTTCTGTTTGTGCAGCAGGGTTAAGTTTAAGCTTGTTTTGCCATGAACAGCTGAAAAAAAAATGTTTAAAACCAGGTTGAAATCCAAATTAGTTTGCAGATGATTTTGCCACTCCAGTCTGTCTGGTTTGGTTTGCTATTCTATTCAAGTTTGAATAATTTTTAATGCAAGTGCTAATTGAATGGTAATGTTAATAGAATCAATTTGTGCCCTAATGGTCTTTTCTGCTGAGATAAATGCTGAAGTGAACAAGACATGTTTATTTTAGATTCAGAAGTGTAGTGTGTGGGTATGTGTTTGGATGCAGTTTGTGTTGTTGAGCCGAATGCAAAATTGTGAAACCAAATTAAATAAACCTGGTTCACACAGGGACCATCAGTGATGATTTTGGTTTCAAAGAACGCTTAAGCTGGATGTGTTTCTAATAGAAACTGCCTTTCATTGCAAATGTAATTACTAATACATTTATTGAAGTAAAGCTGAAATGCGGAGTGAGAGGTAAGGAAGCAGGAGTCATCCTGGGATGCAAAGTTCTTTGCTGCCAGATCCCCCTGCTTGCTTCAGCCTGCATAGAAAGCATGTTTTTGAAGATTAACTTTTTGTACTCCTGTCATTCAAAGAGATGGAATTAAAAAAAATCTTCAAGGAAGAATATTAGTAAATGGGCAACTGACTGCAACAAGTACCACTGTCAACAGATGTTAACACTAGCCCTGGCTCTAATTCCTTTCATTCCAAAGGCCAGTTTTTGAAGATGCTTTTGTGATGACTTCTTGGCAAGCAGAAATACACCCAGTAACAGACACCAGCCTAATAGCTTCAGACATGTAGATCTTTCCTGCTTTCCTGCCCTTTTCAATCAGCGACTTTGCTGTACTCTGTAAAGATTCTTCCTAAAGTCTGCGGCTTGGGAAGAATATAAAACTGCAGGCATAGGTCAGTGGTACTGGTAATACATGGCTTTTTGAAAACTACAGTCTTTTTAAGTCAAGGAAAATGTCTGGTGGTTGTAATCTGCTCTCTTCAAGTTTTTTTTCTTTTATTTTTTTTATCGGCCTACAACTTTCACTGCAGTATCTTCTACAATCTTTCTGTTCGTAAAACAAGCTCTTAAAGATATTTTCTTTTGTTTTCTCACTCTATTCCTAAGCAGGTTAAAATGAACCCGCCTTCACTCTCTCTCCCTTTCCCTGCTTTCTCTATGAGGCTCTTCTCCTTGGCCCTTGTGTGGCTCTACACTGACTCTGCTGGTGTCCAAGTTCATGAAAAGCAAAGTGAAGGTGGAACTGGTGCTCAAGGGGCTGCTGGGGTGATCAAGATAATTGTTAGCCCGTCTTACCGAAAGGAGATTAGAGGAGCTTGCTGTTTTCTTAATCAGATAGAGTGAAGGCTGAGGGAAGATGTGGCTGTGTGTATAAATTCCTTGAAGGATAAGCTTATGGGAGGAGAAGTATTCATAGGATAATGTTGACACAAGAGCAATTAGGTGTATAGCTGTCCACGAAGAAGTCTAGTCTACAAGTGGGTAGATTTCAGAAAATCCAAAGAATAAGGTTCTAGAACAACTTTCTGGCTGGGATAATAGAAACCAACTATTTCTCCATATGTAATTTCAGGTGTCTGAGAACATCCATGATGTGAGATGGATGCTGGAGGTTGCAGGAGGCCTGCAGACATTGCTGGCAGAGATTCTGATATCTCAGTGTTTTGTAAACTGGCACAATCAAACCTCTTACTGTTGGGATTGCTGTGTGGAGTTGTACTATCCTTGTGGCTTGGGTGTGCTGTGTGTATGAAGCCTTCACTAATTCCTGAACGTTTCCTGGCTTTCACACAGTGCAGCCCTCTGCCATCATAAGCTACTGCAGTAGTCGACTATCAGTTATAAAGTTCTTATTCTGTAGTCACAGCTAATATGCAGTTTTTTTAGGTACTGATAGTAATGTGTTTCTTCTTAATGTGCCTTCCATTAGATATCTAGAAATTAGTTGGTGAAGTTAATTAAGGAGAGAAAATACTATGAAGCATAGAGAGGGTGAGGAAGGGATGCCATGAAACTGCAGAAGATGGATCATCATTTGACACAAGCGACCAACTAAGAAATTGAATTTTCAAATTAAACACACATTGTAGCTCATGGTTTTCATTAAGTGCTGTGTGTCATACTTAGAACAATCAGAATTTGTATTTTTTCCCATTATTCTTCTAAGTTTTCTGTGGTATTAAGTACGGTCAAGCAATCTTTAAATGCATTTTAGAGATAGGCAGACAAGCCAAATATCAGTGACTTTCCAAGCAGATGCAAGATGAATGTTTTTATCTGCAGCGTTACAGCATTGATCAGTGAGGGCTGGGAGGATGTGGTCTTTGTTTACCACAGGCTCACATCCAGCCCTAAGGATCCCTGCTCACTGGCCAGGTGCCATCAGCTCATATATAGTTGTACCAGAGCTATAAGAATTAATTACAACACACTTAGAGGTATGCTTGCAATTCCATTCTATTTACTTCTTGCTGTCTGTAGAACAGAAAGGCTTTCTTAACTCTTTCTTAGTGTGGAATCTAAATCTTATTCTGTCTTCAAAGAGTAGAGGCACAAAAAGGAATAACTTGTGATAGGAAAGCAGTTAACGCTTCTCTAAGATACCTGAGGAAAGGTATCACTGTGCCATGCAGCACTGCGCTGTCGTCTTTAGGGAGCTGCCTCCAAAATAGCCCTTGAATAGTAAATTTAAAAAATGCCTCTTGTTAATAAATAAGATATTGCTGATCTGTGGGAGTGGAGGGCTGCACGGATGGAAGGAAGTACATCGGTTTCAGTAAGATGATGACGATGACTTCGTGTACCGGAGGCAGGAATCTGTCATGCCTTACCCTGGCAGGCACATCACAATTGGAAATGTTTTTTTATCTTCAACAAGACTGCTTTTCTCTGAGGGAGGTGAGGAGGAAGGGCAGAAGATGTAGCTTGGGGTTGGTCCCTAAGGCACGGAAACCAGCTGCAAACAGCACCCAGCCACTTAGCACCATGGCCTGGATGTGGTGGTGTAGGAACAAGTGTGATATATCAGATTAACAGTTCATTTTTGCAGTTGATCCTGCCTTTGGGGGGGGGAGAGGAAGGGAGGTGGAAAGTAGGGGGAAGGGTTGTTCTAATATTTGTAACAGATTGCTGTTGTTTTCTTTTCCCAAAAAATATTTTTAAGGGCTGGAAACTGACCCCAGCTTTTGGAAACAGGAGTTCCTGCTGTTGCTTTCCTGCTTGATGTCCTGTTTGGCACTGCTGAGCACCGTGGCAGGGATTCTGGCTGCGAGGAGGTGCTGGGGCTGGCAGGACTGACCTCGTGCTGCTGTCAGGAAGCAGCAGGGGAATGGTTCCTACAGGGCTGGCAGTAACCTAGTTAGAAAACACCTTGCATATGCCTGCTTTCGAGCTTGCTTATAACATAATGGAAGTGAAGGCAATGGATGCTTTTAATCATCTCATTAGCTAGCTCTGATGGTTCCGTGAGTGCATATAAATACAGTGTAATTCTAGAGAATTAAGCGGGCGTTTTAAGTGTGCTGTGCTAACAATGATAAAACAGTAGGCTGGATATTTCTGATTAATTTTCTGTGTAATTGTGACATTGTGCTTCCTCTGACTCATAATTATTCCGTATAGAATAGATCTGTAGCCTTAAGGCCATGTTTGAGATGTACAGAAATGAAGGCTGAAAGATGTCACCTGGATGTGTGCTCTGCTGCAAGAGGTGCTGCATTTTGGTGTTCAGATAGATTGAGTTTCAGACAGTGCAGCTTACAGCTGTGTGCTGGCTTGTTTTGCTCCTGCCTGGCTGGGAGCTCAGTGCTGCAGTCCCTGTGCTTCTCCCCTCCAGCAGCACATGTAGTCCTAATCGGAGCTGAGGAACTCACAGGTTTTGTTTTTCCATCTTCTACATTAATTCTCTAAAAAAATTAGCTTAACAACAGTGTGGCAGAATGTTATCTGGCATTAGCATCATGTCTGGGGGGAGAGATTTTCTAATCCACCATCTGCTGGGAGAGAGGAACAATATCTTCTCAGGGGAAGAGGATTCTCATAGCAGGAATTCTGTCAAGCTAGCAAGTCTGGCCAACACTTGTGATAACAGCGAGCTTCTGTGCTGGGTCAGTTTCTCCCAAGTTTCACTTAGATGTGCCCATCTTGTTTTTTCATCAGGTGTTTGCTTCTCAGTGTAGCAGCATATGCACATAAATGCTTTCAGTAACAGCAGCTTAAAAGACGTGCATCGTTTCCCTTTTCTGTTAGTCCCAGGCAGCAATGCTTGCAACTCTGTTAGCTGTCCTTCTGACAGTGCTCTTGCCAATAACAAACCCAAGTGCTCCTTAGCTGAGGCAGATATTGTTTGTTTTCAGAACAAATTAATTTCCACCGTCTTACAGGAGTGATTTCAGCCTGTTTCTGTATAATTGAAAAGCTCATATCGCTGTTACTTTGTCCGAAAGGCTGTGGGTTGTCAGTTGCCCCGAAGTAACAAGAAGTGAAATGAGAAGTAAGGGTGGTTTTTTCCCGAGCTGATCCAGGAAGGTGTGCATCGCTCTGTTCCGAGCGCGCGATTCTGCTGAAGAAGCTGTGAGATGGTTATGGGCTGCTGCAAGGTCTTCATCTAATTGCTTGTTTACAGAAACTGCTGAGACACGAAGAAACGACGATTGTAGATAAATATGTATTATTAATAATTTTGATAACATTTCACATAGGGAAGCGTGGCTCAGTTTGTTTACTATTCTTCCAGCTGTGCGTTGCTGCATTCTTGCTGCTTTGCTTTTAACCTTTTGTTAGCCGTGCACATCCTCCGTGTCTCTCCCTAAGGTGGAGTTTTATCCTTGAGGGAGCTGAGCAATCTGATCACAGTCTGACTTTGGTGGATGTTCCTAGAAAAGAAAAAGTTAATAGTGGGCTTTGCCTTCCTTTGTCTTTCACGCTTACTTTGTAAAAGAATGTTTTGCTACATCATTATCCCTAGAAATCTAACGAGGTCTGTAATTACTAGCTGGTACTCCGTGTTCACTTTTTGCTTGTTAATTGTTCATCTCCTAATGGGCAAATATTTATATTTGAATGTGTCACAGCTTCTTTAGTTAGTCTTACTGTGCAGAAGCCAGGAGTTGAGCAGGAGCTCCTTCTCCATCAGAGCAGAGGGGCACTACCAGCACACAACAACCAGCGAGGCTGCAGTGCTTCACACTGCTCAGAAAGCAGAAAATTCATCTAAATATTCTCCCCACCTGTGGAGCTCATTTATGAGGATGCCCGGAGAGCAAGTCTTTCTGTAAGAAATTAATAGCAGATGTGAAGCAGTTTGACTGCTTTGTATTTATACATCTGTAAAGAGCTAGCACTTTTCCACGGTCTGTCATGCCTTTCTCCTAAAGTAAAAGATGTTTTCAGTATTGTCATTATCTTCTTTTGTCATTAGCACACAGGTTACGTTTTATGAGAAGTGCAGGAAGGACTGTTAGGTGATTTGGGGGTAGCTTCATTTGCACCCAAGGTACGGCATCGGTCTTTGCTGAAAGCAGAGTGGGGAGCGGGGACAGATCCCAGCTAATTTGGCCAACTTGTGAAAGCTGAAGTGTGTCACTGCCTCCTCTGGGGTTAGAATGGAAAAAGAATATTTAAAGAATCAAAAAACTTGATAGGTTGCAGAATTGGTGCAACAGCACCTGAAGCTTCTCTGTGGCTTATCAGGGTGCTTTGCTCAGCCAGAAAAATATGATTGTGCCAGGCTCACAGTTTGTAATACAAGTATTCCCCATAAACTCTTGTGAGACACAAAATTAATTTCCTCTTGAGACAGATGGAATTTCACATTTATAAAGTTGGTAAAGAATGAGTTTTCGTAGTCAACTGTATTGCCTTACTCAGGAAAAAAAAAAATGGAACAGAAGGAACTGGCCAAAGTGTTTGCCTTTGAGTGGAAAGCTTTCTGTTAGCTTGGGTAACACAGCGTATGGGTGACTGTGCTAGGTCTTTGCTTTCCAGGTCCTGCATGAAAGGGCAGGGAAGGCACTGCATTCACTACAGTTTCTTGGAGCGATTTGTTTAAGAACCTTTGTGCACCACAAATGAAGATTTTTGGGTGGCTGAAATGTTGATTTTGTTCACCTGTTTCAGAAAGGCACAGGGAAGGTTTACTTTTTTCTTCTGAATCTGAAGATCTGTTGCACTTTGGCAGCTCTTCGTTGGTTATTTTCAAAATGAGATTGAAATTTACTTTCCTGAGTTTGAGTTCACCAATTCTGTGATTTCCGTGCTGTGTCCAGGTGGCTGCAATTAACCCAAACCATCCTCTTGCCCAAATGCCTTTGCCTCCATCGATGAAGAACTGCATTCAGTTGGCAGCATGTGAAGCTAATGAATTGCTCCCTATGATCCCCGATCTGCCAGCCGACCTTTTCACATCATGCCTTACTACACCAATCAAAATTGCTCTGAGATGGTAAGTATCATCTCCACTGTTGATGGCAAGTGCATAATGCGTGTCGTTGTCTGTTGAAATGATAGATTTTCTTAATCCAAGTGCTTCATTTAACCTAATGTTTCTCTGCAATATTGAATTACAAGATTTGAACTATGTGTCTGGGATGGACTGTTATTAATCAGAACTAGAAAGGTGAAAAAACTGTTGTCTTCTACTTATTACATTTTAGATTCCAGCTCAATATCTAGGTTTGCTCAGATTAAAGGATTTACTGTTCTGGGATTTAAATATCTGCTTCTTCAGAGAGCAGAAATAGTACATAGTGCAATAACAACTCCTTGCAAATTGTCCTTCATGCAAATGATATTCCAAATATTGCAGTTGCTGTAAACAATGCAGTAGCATTAAATAATGCTGTAGTGAAAGAGACCGAGCGATAAACCGAAGAAAGATGTTACATAAGGATACAAAAGGCTGCTATAGATACAGGAGGAGCTTTGGAGGAGCACTGTTCTTACCCAGCAGCAGAGAGGAGCAGCAGCAGTTTGGTGCCAGCTGAGGACGTGGTGTCAGGAATTCGGTGTGTGCCTGCAGGTACAGAGCTCTGTTGATTCATTCCTATCAGCACGTTTCATTTGATCCTCTTAAGGTTCTTTGTAGTCCGGAATGAAGAACTCCAGGTCTTTAGCTAGACTAGGTTAAAACAGGCAGAAACATAGAGACGTGGAGACAATCGTAAGCAATTGGCTCACTGCATCTGCAGGAGTTATGACTTTTGGAGATGCTCATAATAACTTCACAAGTCAGATTCTCTCTGAGTTCTAAAAGCAGCAAACAAAGTGACTTAATGTGGCCAGGTTCTGGTTTAGATCCATAGTGCCTTTGAACACCTAACTTTTGCTTGTAAGCACAGTCAGAAGTCTTTGATAGTTTAGCAGGGCAGAGAGCTGCAGTGACATGAGGATTATCTAGGAGGGAATTTTTGGGAAGGTTAAAGAGAAAATAGTTTTCCAACCCATGTGTCAGGGACCTGGAGTCTGAAGTTGTGGGAGATTAGGATAGCGTTTCTGCCAAGGAATGGCAAACTTCTGAATGAGAGAGGCAGCTGTGCACTCCTCTCGTTCCTTTAAAGTCCTTTTTGTGTAACTTTTTCTATTGTGAAAAATTAAGAATAGCATTATTTATCTAAGATAAGTTTGGTTGCAATATTATGCACTCATTAGAACTCCCAAGTGAGCACTTGCAGACGGGTGACAGGGTTGAGCTTGCTGCTTAGCCAGAGGCATTTAATCTCTTTTAATCCTGAGAGAACAGGATGCTTCCCTTCCAGGCAGGTGGGGGAAGGAGCACGCTGGCTTCCAGTGCAACTGCTGCTTGGCAGTGCTTCAAGGCGAGCTGTCTGCCTTGACTGGGGCCTCGTCTGCATCCTGGGTGCTGATGTGGTCCTGGTGGGCTGCTCCTGAACTCTGCCTACAGCGTGAAAACTCTCAAGCTGCCTGCATAAATCCTGCTTTCTTTAAAAGCTGAGGGAATCACTACGTGGCAAAATTCCTTGCAGGGAACTTTGAGAAATAGTGTGTTCCTGTGGTTCCAGGGAGCTTCTTCTATCATATGGCTGCCATTGAATCACTGCTAGCCAAGCAGCGTGATGTGAGTTGAAGCTTTCAGCTGTGTTTATCTGTAGAGGTAGACTTGGAAATTGAATTCAGTGTTCTACCTGGGTAGTTCAAGGCTAGGCACAGGTGACAACGAGTGCCACCTGGCAGATGCAAACAAATGTGGCTTTTTTTCTTTTTTAAAAAAATTACTTTTTGAAACGAGTGCAAAACCAGTGAGTAAAACAAAAAGCCACAAAGGATTCAGCAAACGAAGGTCTGAGCTCAAGTTCCAGGGAGAATATTTTCGTCAAGACTTCATGTTAATGTGCAGTGTGGAGTTAAACAATTGCTTTTCAGGTTGTCTGAAGTGAGGCTTGCAATTATTCTGAGTAACTCATTATTGTGGATATGAGTTAAATCAATGCCACAAAGACGCAGCGATCTTGCTTAGTTTGTGTTGTTCTCACTATTTTGTGAAGACTTTGTGGGAATCCATAGCAGGGGCTTTGATCTCAGTTGAAAATGAACTGGTTTGCAACAAATTGAAGCTTGGTAGGTGAGGTGAAGGTGTTCTTGTGTCATACAGAGCTGTGCTTGAGTTTGAGTGATCGTTAAGGTGAAGATGTAAAGGCTCAGGTAGAGCTGGTTTTGTTGGAAGGAAATCCCCTCTGAACATGCAACCCTTTACACAACAGTGCTTAATGCACAACTTGTGTGTATTGAGAGAGGTTTCTCCAGAGATTATCATCTGTTCAGGAGAATTGTGTTGCTGCATCTCCATGGGAACACGGCTGAGGGCAGGTTCTTGAGCAGAGCTGCTCCTGGTGGAAGCATGAGGTGCTTGGAGTTGTCTCGCTTGTGTTTGGCAGGAAGGTTTGCCAGAACGCTCTTCAGGTAAAGGATTTAGAACCATGAACCTCAGCTACCCTTGATGCTGATGCAGGTGGGTGCTGTGCTGACTCCTGGTTAGCGAGGCCTTTCCTACGGCATCTAATCCAAACGTTGTGTGTTGCTTCTTATTGCACATATTAAAAAAAGAAAATCTCCTCTACAATCTGCAGATTACACTCCTTTTATATTCCCTATTGATTGGCATTGTTACTGTTGTATTTGTATCCATGCAAGCTCTGTAAATAAGAACTTGCTTGCAGACTACTGTTGCACACTGCAGTTAAAAAGATGTGGAGCCAGGCTGCCCCCCACATCCAGTTGTTCAGTGCAAGCTGTATGTCAGGCAGGCCCTTAACCAGAAATAAAGATACAAGCCTTTATCATTAAGGATACTCTTCTAATTCAGTTGGGCCATTTTGTTAAAGCTGATCCTGAGCTCTGCGAAAAGTCCAGACTGAGGGGTTAATGAGGTTTCACATACAGAGTTTATAGGCAAATGAAAGCTGGATGAATAAATTCCTGTACATCCCATTTTGCGTGTGTATTGGGGATGATAAATTGATTGACAAAATCACTTCACAAATGGAATTGCATCCACTTCAGTCAGGGGAAGAAAAAAAAGGTGCTGGTGATAGAAACGCAGGTGGCTGAGTCGTGCACCTGAACGTGGTACACAGAGCTCTTAATCCAACTGACTGACAGAGCTCTGGTGCCTGAGCTGTGGGTAGCTTCACACTGACTGTCTTCATGTGTAGTCACTGTTGAGAGCTGACATTCCAGATGTATGTTGCAGCTCTCTATATAAGGCATGTTTAAAGATAGGACATACGGATTGTCAGTCTTGACTGACCTAACCAAGAAGGAGAAGCAGCTATTGCAGAGAGAGGCAGAAATCAGAATACAGTTGGTGTATTTTTGTGCAGATCTATGGGTCTCTTGCACTGTCTGCAATAAAACAGCAGTTATGTTGGAAGCTGTGATTGGTGGTGCATCATATGCTGATGTTACTGTCAGTCCCTTAAGACATAAACAAGCTGCAAGTGTAATTTCACAATTTTACACTTGGAGGAGAAGGCTGTAATTGTCTGGACTGTCTGAGGAACCCCCTTACATAAGGTTGTTATGGGGCTCCTGAAAGGTACAAGAAACCCCTCAAGCCAAAAATAAACAAAGTTTGAAAGTGGCTCAGACTCAGGAATTTTAGATGTGCAGTTGTGTGCATTGGGACCCAGGTGTAGCAAGTTTGTCAGTGCCTGGGAGTAAATGCTTGGCTCCTGACAGCCGACTTTGTGTTGGGTCAGTCGAACATTTAAAGTATTTACATCCAGTGCATGCATTTTGTATTTCTGCTTGAAGGTTTGGGGGTTTAACTGAACCAATCCCCTGTCCTGGACTTAGGCTTCTCTAACTGAACTGAGTTTCAAAATATTCCTGGGTTATGTGAGAAAAATCTGAGCATTGTGATGCATGTTACTGCTTTTCTTCTCTATCACCTGGTGTGTGCTGGTACTTTTACTGCAGCTCTGACATCTCCTGCCTGATGACACCAACCATCCCCTTGAGACATCACGTTCGGAGCCTTGGAATGATGAGAGGGAGGTTGCAGATACAGGATGAGGAACATTCTGTTTACAAGTACATTTTCTTGGCAATCGCTGCTTGTTAGAGAGGAAATGCAAATAGTCTGTTAGCAGTTACATGGGGTCTTAATGAACTCATCTCTTTCAAAGTTTTCAGAGGTGGGGGTTTTTAAAACAAGTGCATCGATAGATCAAGCACAGACAAAAGCAAGAAGCGCCTGCTGCTTTACTGCCATCCAGGTGGATATCAAACAGGCCTGTGGTGAAGGCAGGGTGTTTTTCTTCTCTGAGTCAAGTGCAGTCTGGTTGTATGTTGTCAGCTCCGAGGAGCCAAGGCTTGACCAAAATAGCCTAGTTGTGAGTTTATTTACATCTTTGCTCACAGTGTGGCTCCCTAAGGGGAGTGCAAAGTGACAGCTGTGCAACATTCAGGGTGTGAGAATGTCTGCTTATAGCTGACCCTCAAAGGTGTGCATATCTCACTGCTGCAGATATTGGAGGAAATGTTGGCACGCTGGCATTTCCCATGTACACATGTCCTGAGTATCTGTATGCACGGGGAAGCTTTCTGCTTCTCTGTCCAAACAACTGTAATCGAAAGCCTGACGCTCAGGAGAAATCCTTGCAAAAAGGAGTCTAATATATTTATTTGCCATGAGACAAACCAGCACCAGGTGAGACCCTGCTCATCAGCTCGGGGTCCCTTGCTGCCTGCCCAAGGAACCAGGTTGCACTTTGGGGCTGGCAGCTCATCCTTCTTCTGCAGCGTGCCTTGCTGCTTACAGCTCTGTCCTATTAATCTGGGAGCTTGTAAAATATTGCTGAGTGCTGAGGTCATACCATAACTCACATGAGAGGCTTCCAAAGTAAATATAAAATGCTGTGTGACATGGTGATAGGTGGAACCCTTTTCTTTGTGGAAAACAAATGTGTAACAGCCCAAAGTTGCGCAGGCTTTGCTTTAATCCTTTCAGATATGTCGTAATGTAGAGACATTGAGCAGCACAGTGAGAAAGTGTTTTGGCATCCACAGTCTGCAGGGAGATTCCAGTCTGATTCCAATAACCCAGTTCTGCCGTGCTGAGATCTGCTTTGCAGTGTTTGTCTGAGAGTGGTGTTTCCCTCAGTGGCTCTGTAATGCAGCACTGCGAGGTGTCTGTGTTTAAGGCATTGTACAGGGGTTCTGCTGTAGCACTCGTGGATAGTTTCATGCCTTTTTTCTTTGGTTTTTTTTGGTGATGGATGGCACACACCTCAGGAAAGCAGCCTGGAGAGCACTTAGGTTTTCAGAGCCCACCCCTGGTCTTGGCAATAATGGATGTCCTGCAGGCAAGGGGACCACAGGGACATCCAGAGTGACTGAAAGGTTTCAAAGTGACCTCGGCACATCTTGATCTTCAGAGAATTGTTCTCTGCTGTGCTAGGAGAGAGCCTTGTGGATGCTTGTGTCATGGAAAGGAGAGGCTGGGAACCCTGTCTGCTGAGGGGCCTCAGCTCCAGTGTAGGGGCTGAATACCGACCTCTTGTGCTGCACGGTGAGCTCTTCCACAGCAGAGAGCGGATCTCTGAATGCTGAGAAGCAGGCCAGCATCATGGTGACACAGAGAGGAAGTCATTTCTCCAACTGACAGCTCTGTTATTCCTCCTGGAGCTGTGGTTTCCCAGCTCTGCTCTCTGAACCACAAAGCACATCCCAGCAGTGGGGCTGTTGGCTGTGCTGCCTCCCACCTGCACCCAGCACAGTGCTGTGCTGATGGCAGTCCTGGAGGAACAGGACTGGGGAAGTGGAGTCAGCACTTCTTTAGTTAAATAACTGTGATGTAAGAACATGACACATTGCTCCCGGCCTCCATCACCTGCCCTGCCTGCAGCGTTTGGCTCGTCAGGGATGCTGGGCTCTCCTTCCTTCCCTTCCCTCCCCAGGGACTCTGCTCCCCTCATGCACTGGAGTGCTGTCACTGTGACAGAGCCCAGCTCTCACACCCAGCACTGGAAACGGCCACATAATCACGAATGTGACAGAAATGGAGGGCCCTGTGTGACACTGGTTGTGCTGGGGGAAAGTTTTCCACCCAAACTCTATTTTAAAAGCAGAAACGCTGTAACGAAGAAACCTTCTTCCATGTTTTTATTTTTTACATAGACCTTTCTGTTAAATATACAATTTGTGTGTTTTGTTTTTGTTCTCTCCCCCACAGGTTTTGTATGCAGAAGAGTGTCAGACTGGTGCCAGGAGTCACGCTGGATTTGATAGAGAAGTAAGCCAAATTTTACATACATGTTTTTTATTTCCCTTCTTGCTCTATTTCCTGACTACTTCCAGCATTTCTCTCATTTATCCAAGAGGAAATATCTTCGCAAGCCTTGTATAGGGTCCCTCCCTGATGGGTTTGCTGTCTGTGTCCCATTGCAGCCAGCTCTGGCCATGGGCACTTATGGAGCACACATGCTCACCCCGCATCACCAAAACCACTACGAGCAGAAAAATGCTCACCAAAAACACCTCCTTTCATTTCCTCGCTACGCTGTCCTGTTATCCTTTCTCCAACAGCACTACGTTCCCGACTTAGCACTGAAATTAGCTATAATCCTTCTACTCAAACAATATTTGAGCGTAATTACTGATTCTGAAGCAGCTGAGGAAGGAAAGCTGTTCGTAAATCTCCTTCAGTTTATACCAACAAGCTGGCCTTTGAAATAATAATTGCCCACCAGAGTCCCTGCTGGCTTTTCAGATTATTTTTTTTAATGGGAAGTGTGTTCTTGAAGTCAGGGCAGTAGATGCAGGCGTTCTGTCCTCCCTGTGGATTATTTTTGAATATCCTATTCTGGGAACATTGATACACGCAAACAAACCGGGAGTAATTAATTAAACACTGTTCAATTTCTGAGGAGTTTGGATGCTAGAAATATCATTGTCAAGATGAATTAGAACAGCCTGCATGTCTGCTGTTCTGACGTGTGGGTGCTCACAGCCCAGTTCCCATCCTTGGTCTGAGACAAAAGCTGCAGAGGCATCCTGACGGGGCTGAGGACTCTGGGTAGTAAGCGTGCTTTTAAAAGAGAGAGAGATTTCAGACTTTCTTATTTTTCTGATAATCTTCCGAATAGCGTCACAAAGTGCAGCGGTCACTCATTGCTCGTGCTGCCCATAGCAAACTGTTAGCAGAGGCAGTGAGGTAAGGTAAGGTTGCATCAGTTAACGTTTCTGGTTCAGGTTTTGCTTTAGCGAATCGTTCCCTGTTGAGTAACTTGCATGTTTCTCATTCTGATGAGGTTACAGATGCTTCCCAATGCCATTAGTTCTTCCACAGTGTGTGTTTTAAGTGTGGTCAGGCTTATCGGGAGTATCTGGGTATTTAATCACGGCAATTTTACACGTGAAAATTTGATGATCCTCTTTCATTTCAGTTGGAGAAACAAAGCACTGATTCTGCAGAACTGTATTTCAGTGGCACTAGACTTAACCAAAATTAAAATCATTTCTCAGCTTTCCAAAACAAACACGAGACCTGTAAGGCTGACAAGCAGATGATTTCAGCTGTATTTGTTTCCTAAGTTTAATTGTTTCCCACCCTAATGCAGTTTCTGGTTATTCAAGCCATGTAGCCACGGACTGCTAAAATAGGATCTAGATGTGAATTGTTCCAAACCTAAACCAGTATGGCCCACAATGGGAGATTTTTTAGGGATCACTTAGGGAGCTCATTTGAAGAAATAGAGATGACTTCTTTCTGAACCAGCAGGCTCATCATTGGTGGGGTCTCTTCGGGTCACTGAATAAATGTGGTCCAAAACAGTGACTGTGTTCTGTTAATTGTGATTAACATACTGCTACAAGAGCGTATCAAAGCAGAGAACATATGGCAGCATCAGTGGCAGTCTGAGCCAGGTAGCTCAGGAGTTGGCTTCACTGATCCTTCGTGTGACTGAGGGTTAAAAGCTCTTCAAATAATGGTTTACTGGAAAAAAAAATGATCAATATCCTTGTTGATAATACCACAGCAAATGTGGATTCTGTGGGGTCATGGAGTCATAGAATGAGCAAGGTGGGAAAAGCCCCTCAAGGTCACCAAATCCAAGGTTGTTTTAAAGATCCTCCTCATGGAGGCTGCACTAGAAACAGGTTCCTGTAGATATCAGGCATTTAAACCCTCACATAATAATATGCTACGTACCATCAGTTATAGAAAACACATGTTTTTTATTGCAGTCCCAAGATAGCACTAGAATACTTCTCAATTTGCCTTTGTGTATATTGTAATTTATAATTTAGTTGTCTTTAGAACTGTGGAGAGAGTTTATATTCTAATTAGGCTGCAGACTTTGAGACTAAATTAGTCTGCACCTTCTTTGAAGGGCCCAAACTAATAATTATTTAGGCTAACCCAGCATCCTGATGAATAAATGCATGGTGCATCCTGATGTGCGCTTCTATTACAAATCTGCTGAGATAAAGGCAAAAAAAATCCCTCCTTTAGAAATAAAGGTGTTTGCTGGAGCCAGGCAATAAAACATAAAGGAAAAAAGGAGTTTAGGTCGGTGGAGTGCTAAGAGTTTAGGCAGCTCTGGCCGTCTCCCGTGGCAGCACTGATGTCAAGCATCCCTGCTGGCTCTGTTGGTCTCTTCTGCTCGGTGACAAGTTGTCCTGTCATCTCAGCCAACACAGCTGGCCGTGGGGCTCCTGAGTGCAAGGAACCGAGGCTTTGTTCTGCCTTTACACATTTTTAGTGATACCCTAAGGGGCAGTATAACAGTGTAGGGTGGGCTGTGAGCTGGGTACCAGGAGCTGGGGCTGTACAAGAGCGCAGTCACCTGCATTGCCTGCCTCATAGGCTCTCCCTCTTGAAATCACGTTCCCAAAAGAGTGACAACAGGAGATTGCTTTCCCAGGGTATTTTTCCCCCTGGGTCTATTTGGTGCCTGGCAAAGGGAGGGAAATCTTGTCCCCCATTGTCATGCTTTGTTACAAAGGGCCTATTCTGGATGTCACGTAGGCAGGAGGCTGTGGGAGAGATCTGTCTTGCTGCAGCTCTCCTAACGCTGAGCGCCCATCTCGGGGCTGTCACTCACCAGCACAAAATCTATTTATAAAAATCACTAGAAATAATAAATTTGGGACTAAAATTAATTTTGTTTCCATTTTAAGCATTATAGACTGTCAGGGACCAGAAATTATTAATGTTTGAGTGTCTATTGATTATTGATGGTGTTCAGTAGGAGCCTATTTAAAGACGAAGGAGGAAAAATAAAATCCCAAGATATCACACAGCTAAGTAACGTAATTGGAGCAAATATAGACATGTTGCTGTAGTGTAACAAATATCTTCTGTGTGTGCCCTCAGAACTTAATTAATCAGCTGTGTCAGAATGGTAAACTGGAGGGTGGGCTGTGGAGTGCAGCTGGTTAATTCCTAGTTCTTTTTCCAGGTGATCTTGGCTGAAATCGTATGCAGTGTGAAGTTACAGTTGTTCAAATAGTCCAATTTCTGCCATTCTGCAACTTGTTTTTTTAAATTGTTTTAATTAGATTTATACTGGGACGTCTTAGTTTGCCTTTAGGTCTGACTCAGGCAGCTTTCATTCCCTTTCATTTTCTTCTGCAGAGTTCAATTGAAAACATTAGAGCATGTATTTCAGGATGTCATGTTTTAGTGCTGCTTAGTCAGTGGTGTAAGGATGCTGTGCCACGCTACCTGTCTGCAGTGGTTACTCATTGGTACTGAAGGGCAGGGAGAATGCTTCTTTGGAAAGTACTAGTCTGAAACATTTCTGTTCCATAGGAAATCTGGTTCTACTGAAGCCAACTGTTTAATTTCATCACTCTTGTTGCAGGGAAACAGCCTTTAGTGTAGGCAAAGTCTATTGTATATACAAAGTGAAGATTACACTCAACAGGATGGTTTTCATGGCAACACTTCTTTCGTATCATTGTGCAGAACGACGACAGGATTGAAAACTGGTGTGCAAAGCCTGACAGAACTCTCAAACAAATCATTTAAGAACTTCAAACATTTTGTCTTTCTCAAGGAGTTTGCCAAGCTTTCAGGAGTTCCATCACGACGGCCCTGTGCCGTTGGTGTGATTTGTGATGAGAGCACGTTGTCTTTGAGCCCATTAGCTGTGTTGATCGTTTCTAAGCAGCTCTTGCCAGTTCAGGAGATTGCCACAGCACATATGCTGAGTGCAGTATTGTTTTACCATTTTCTATGATATACTCTCCTCTTTTTTTTTTCCCTGAGGCTATAAAATGTGAAATATACCTACTTATTTTTCCCAACACTAAAATTATGGTGAATGTTTGCAGCTATAAATCAATGCCAATGCGTTTTGTTTTTGAAGCCCTAAGTATCACGTTGTGTATCTCACATTGTATGTATTAGAGTACAAAAATAGGGGTAATGGTGGAGCCCATCCAAAGGGAAAATCTGGCATCCTTTGAAGTAAATGCTTCCCCTGTAATTAAAGTGATTCATAGGATTTTGCTAAATTTCTGACAAGGACATTGATGCTAACACCCAGCACAAGCTCCTTAGTGACCCTGACATTTTGTAGTCTTCACTTTTCACAATAGACTGCAGTGATTTAGGTCTTTGTAAAGGCGTCTGTCAGGAAGTTGATGGAAGAAGCAGTCGAGAGTCCAGAGATGTTAAATTGAAGCCAGCAGCCGAGGCAGCCTGCCCTTTTTTCCTTTTCTTCCCCTCCCTCAAAAATAGTTCTTACAAATGAAGCCTGCTTTGTCCTTACTGTCAAAGGCTCTCTGGTGATTGTCAAAGAAAGATTGTCTCATTAGAAAGACATCAGGAGAAGTGATGCCAAGATGATGGCAGCGTTCCTTGTGGGGGAGAATACTTCCTGGGGCATTGCAGCCTGCTGGCTGTGTAGGTGCCTCTCCAAATAGAAGTTATCAGAAACTTCAGTTTAGAATCATAGGACAGGTTTCGAAGAGCTTCTTGTGGAAGAGAAATGTGCTGAGTCCCTCAGACATGCTTCACCCGAACATTTTATGGTGAAACTCTAGAAAGATAGCAATAGATAGATAGATAGCAATAGGTAGATAGCAGTAGTTAAGTGACCTCTACTCTACTAAGAGAGGTGTAGGTGGTGAGTTAAAAAAAACCAACCAAACAGAAACCCCACGGTTGATTGTTTCAAATAAATCTATGGTGGCCAGGATCTATTGACGCTGAGTTACGCTGTGTTAAACCCCCCCGTCAATCATCCGGCCTTTCATTGGAGCGGTACAGGCTGTCCTCTGGTTTCTGGGATGAGAGCTCGAGCAGTCCGATCTAGGAGCAGGGAACACGTGTTTATTTTCATCTGTCGATTTATCGTACTGGCTGTTCCAACTTTAATTGATTCCTGTGTGCAGCACAGAGAACAGCAGTGCTGCCAATTTCATCCTAATGGCTCTTTCCAGCTCTGCTTCGAAATCGGAAAGCCCCGATACGGTTTGGCGCGGTTATTGAAATGTATTGCCTTTCATTCTAGGGCCATTCCACACTCTCTACCCTCACCATTAACACCTAATGCCTAGGTTTTCAAAGCACCGAGCACCATTAATCTTTGCAGTGCTGGAGCTTGTACCTTCCTGAGTGTACACGAGGGCAGGGAGGAAATGAGCTCACCTGATGACACGGCAGATGTGCGAATGGCATCCTGTTAATGTCTGCTTCATGACTGCAGTCCCTATAGGCAGCTCTGTTTCTGTGAATCTGGCAGCTCGTCTTAGAAAGCACAGTTGCTTGGTGCAAAAACACAAAGTGTATTTTAACAGCCAAACTAAAACTTGTATTAAACTAACAAGAAGTCAATTTTTAGCCTTTCGGTGCAAAAAAACTAAGCATGCCTTGCTCCCTGATCAAGCAGATTATTCAAGTTAAAAGAGTTTCTAAGGTTGTGCTGCTAGCATCAACTTTTGGTTTCAGCCTGTCATTCCTGCTTAGTGCCATCAGTAAGATAATTATCAACACACAATTTGCATTTAATAAACAGGATCCAGTATGAACTGTATGCAGAGCTCTCCATCTGCTCTAAAGATTCGAACTCCACCATGAAATGCTGTTTCTCTTTGCACCGAAAGCTGACTTGCAAGTGGCCTTTAGAAGGTTTAAGCTCAGCATTTGGCTTGCGAGGAAAACCTCAACAAGGAGTGCTTTGGTTTCTAATTAATAGCATTACGACTTATGAAATGCTGTTATTTTGCTGCAGAGGGTGTTCTGCAATGCAAATATTGATGTGGAATCCTCCTAAGAGCGGTTGTGTGGCCTTGTGTTCCCTCTGCTTGCTCTGGGGGATCAGTTAACAAACACTGTTTCAGAGCTGTATATTTTTCCTCTGATATCAAGACAGACAGGAATTTTTTATAAGATGTTAATTTCCAGCTATTTCAGAAACGTATGCAAGGGAATATGCTTCATCTGAACCTGCATGGGGAATGCTACTGCCATATGTATCAGCACAACTTGGCACAGACAAGGCTTTGCTCTTCATATAGATTGTCTCGATACTTTTACTATATGAATTTGTTTTTTCCCAGTGCAAAGCAACAAAGCCTTAGAAAGCACATCTGAGAACACTGAGGCGGATGGAGCAGGAAGCTGAGAGATGCTGAAGAACAACTCACAGCCTCTTTTCTTTCCCTCGGTCCTGAGTGTGTGTTGATGGGGTGTCCCAGCAGACTTCTGGCTGCTCTCTTGACTCACAGCACACATCGCTTGCTGGTCCTGCAGTTCCTTTGGACTGTTGTTATGGATGAGCAAAGACAGCACACGCTCAGCTGGGTGCAATGATTTCGAGCACCTTCTTTCAGTTCTCAAAAGCGAGGTCCTCCCAGGTGGCAAACAGGACAGCTGCTTTCCCTCCTTCCAATGAGAAATACACCAGGGCAGTGCTGTAGTGTTTTTTTCAGTCACAACCAAAAAGCAAGCAGCTCGATGTAACTCATGGAAACGCTTTCGGATTAAAATCTGTCCCTCCACGGCTCACAGACTGAATCTCTTAGGTTTGCATTGTGCTGGCAGGCTGCAGTTTGGTGCTGTTCTGTTGTGCTGAATGCCTGTCAGGCTGTCCCTGGTGCATTGATGCCTGGAGTAACAAATGGGCAGCCCGTGGGGATGGGATGTTATCTGCTCTGCCCTTCTGCCAGTCTCTGGCTACAGCTTTCCACCTGGCTGCTCCTCAGCAGAGCTCAATAGCCGGTGTTCCTCTGAAGCACGTGTGCCTGAAACCTTTGAAAACATTCAGTAGCTTCCCTTTCTAATGATTAAATGCTCTTCTTTCTTCATCCACTAGCACAAAGTATTCGTTAGCATGAGGATTCTTCCCTCTGGTGGGTGTTGATCCACAGCGCTCAACTCTTTCTCTGCTGTAGGAATGACCTTAAGTTTCTCACCCCATGGCATCATGTGTGCTTGGAGGAATCACTTTGGTTTGCTTCTGAAGAGAGGGGACGTAGCTGCTGTAGTCACACTAAAGGCCTTCACTGTGACAAACCAAGTGCCAGCTCAGTCCATTGCTGCTCGTGTGCTGTAATGGACCTCTGGCTCGGAGGAGCTGTAGTTAAAAGCAGTTAGTTAGTTAGTGCTCACGTAACACACTGCTGTTTTACTCCTGTAGAATCACTGGTTGGTCCTCTGCTTTTGCTTTGTCCGAGAAAGGGGAGAGATCTGTGGGTACTTCAGCTTTTTGGAGGATTTGAGTTATTTTTTCCTACCTAAGATATAATGTTAAAAACAATCTTGCTCACTTTCAGTGCATGTCCTGCGTGCTTGCAGTGCCAAGAGTCTCTTGCTGTTTGGAAAGCTGCCATCCCAGCTATTGATCACTGCCACTTTTTTTTTTCCTACATCAAAATATTTGATAAAATTAGCAATTGGATTCCTCAGCATGTTTAGTACCACAAATAGACTCCAGATATGCACTGCTGACAAGATCTTGGTATTTTTAGGATTGACACAGCGCTCCCTGTTGCAGCCTGGGTGCAGCAGATGGAGGATGGCCGTGAGCTCCGGTGTGTGCCTGAGTGCAGCAGCGTGGCAGTGCCTGCTTTGTGCTTCCCTTCATGCTGCGCTGGCAGCCTCCTGGCACTCTGGGGGAAAGGAGTTCGTCCTCTTCAGGAGAGAAAGAATAATAAAGCAGAATAGGAAGAAAAAAATCTTTTTTCTTATGTTATGCTTTTTGGGCATATAGGTACCAACGTGACACAAATGATACAATTATGAAGTGGCTGTGTGCATTGTATTTAAAAAATAAAAATAAAAACCCAGCTAATAGGGAATGGCCTTGTTCCCCCCTCCCTTCTTCCCCCCATAGGATTCCTGGAAGACTGAATGACAGGAGAACTCCTTTGGGAGAGCTGAACTGGATCTTCACAGCCATCACAGACACCATTGCATGGAACGTGTTGCCTAGAGGTACGACTTGGGCAGGCAAAGCAAGTTTCCATCAGGAGGGAGTATTGCTTAGTCAAAGCAGGATGAAGAGTTAGAGAAACGAGACGCTGAAATAAGGAGAAAATTAAAGCTTAATATTGAAAGAACAGCTCAGGCATGATCTTGAGGCTACTTAAATTTTTAATACTCGTTCTTCTCAGCAACAATTTCAGCAACATGATAATTAGAAACCAGGAAGGCTTTTTCCAGTGCTAATGTGATTGCTTTAGCTTGAATAATTTTCTTACTGTATCTGGAAAGAGCAATCTGTTTGCTTGCAACCTTTGTTAGCATCATGGAAAAAACAACAACTTTCTCTCTCTCTCTCTTTACTGATAAGACCGTGTATCTTTTGCCCAATAACTTCACCCTGTTTTTCAACCTCTGTTCTGCTCTGAGTTCATTCTTCTAAAGCATGAGCGGCCAGAACTGTATACATTTATATGCTAATGCTCACTGCTGCATAAATACTTCTTTGCCCTTTTAGGAGCGGATGTGTTTGTTATCTTTTACTGTCCACGTTGGCTTTTTGTGAGCACATCAAACTGCCAGTTAGCACTGCAGTTCTTTATTAAATGGTACACATGGGTCCTTTTTTCCCTTACAATGTCCAAATCACTGGAAGTGAATTTTTGTCCAGAAAAGGCAATTCCAGCCTGAGGTAGACAATAGTTAATTCTTTTCATGTGAAATGCAGAGCAATAGTGATGTTTTAAGGGAACTCAGAGGGCAGATGTCCTTTAAGAGTTGGGATATCCTGCCGCTAACAGACTGTTGTGGATTTTTTTGGTTGCTGTTTGAATAAAATATTTCCATATTTTTATTGCTTAAATGATTTTCACATAATGCCTAGGGTACCCGAGTTATAAGGGTGCACATGTAGTAATCTGTGCCATCTCTTGACAGATCTTTTCCAGAAGCTCTTCAGGCAAGACCTGCTCGTGGCCAGTTTATTTCGTAACTTTCTCTTGGCAGAAAGAATTATGAGATCCTACAACTGCACCCCAGTCAGCAGCCCCCGCCTACCCCCAACGTACATGCATGCAATGTGGTAAGTCACACAGTCCTCTGTGCTGCAAAGGCTGCCGCTGCCTTAAGGAGATCTGGGGAGCTGTAGTCATGAAAGATTGTTACTACTCAAATCTACACGGTGCTTTACTGATTAAGTCTGCGGATCAAAAATGAAGGAGCACGTGGCAGTGTAAATACCCATCCACCAATTTATTTCTTCTCTGTGAATGCATGAACGTGATGCAGTTCTGCAGTACAGAGGGTTCTATTCAGCTGTGTAATTGTTCCAAATAGAAGGGGAATGGGACATCACCTTTATTTGCATGGAGCAAAGCTGATCCCCTCTGATGGCAAAGGGTGGGGAGCACTGGGGGCCTGAGGGAGGAAATCATAACTTGCATTGTAGAGTCCTTTTGCTGCAGAGTTCATCTATTGTCACTGTTGCTTTTAAGATGATTAACAGAAACGGAGGTGGCACAGTTATGTAAAGCCTCTGAAGTGTGGTTTTGACTGTCGAACGAGCATTCCATGAACAACAGCAATACAAATAACGTTAACAATAGTAATAAAAATGCTTGCTTTGATTCTAGAACAGTGTAAAATTTGGCTAAGTACAAGCCAGTATAGTCAAGCTAATGCCGTTCCTTTAGGAGGAAAAAAGATAGCTGTGTGACTTGCTAAAAGGCTGACAGCACAGCAGGTAAGGGTGACTGAGTGGGCTTAATTTGCCTGTATTTTCAGATTCCTTTGGTAAAGGAATCTTCATTAAAACATGGTGGAAAATAAATGTAGTGGTATTAAGAGGTGATAACGATCAGTGCAAACCTGATAGCAGCATCAGTAAGTTCAAATCACACTGAATGTTTCCTCTATGAAATGGAAGTAGGGTCACAGAGAGCCTCACAGCAGCACTTGTGAGGTGCGGGCAAGGAGTTGGCATTTGTTGGTTGAACGAAGTTGCTTTCAGGATCATAAAGCTTGGAGGTGATAGGGATAGACTTTGGATGGAACCTTTAGCAGGTTGGCAGCCTTGCTGAGTGTATTGTCTGCTTCTACGTGGCAATGTTCTTAAGTGCTCTGAATTAACAACTTAATTAACAAGAAAATTACTTCAGTTGTTTGTAAATATGGGGAGTGGTTTTATCACTGTGTGCTGAACTACAGGAGTGAAACTCAGAAGTCCAGGATCCTGTTCTGTCTGTCACAGACCTGCTTGGTCCAATGGTGGATTCTAGAAAGGCTTTCTTCTCTTGTGTTCTTCTGCAAAATGGCACTAAAAATACTGTTGTGCAGTCCTTCAGACCATACCACAGGATAGTTGTATTGTTGCTGGTTTTTAGGGTTTACCAAAAGAAGGAATTCCTTAGGAAAAGGCTTTTCTCCCTCTGAATCCCAAACACTGGCCGAGTTAAAAGTGAGTGAGTGGAGAGGATGCCTGGACACGTTTTTCTTCAGTGTCCTAAAAAATAGGTGCAGTTTGAATCATGTCTACCAAAGGGGAAAATTCTCCTTTTGCCAGAGGTGGCTCAGTTCTTTATTATGAACTTTCAGTAATGACAGATTTAGAAACTAATTTAGGCCTTGCTTAAATACTTTCTAAAAATAATCACCTGCACTTACCTATCACTTTTCATTCAGTGCTTTTCTACTGGATTCCAGAGCCTCCAAACCCATTTTATGTAGATCAGCTGGATGAAGGCAGGGAGAGCTGCTAAATGGGTGCTGAAAAGAACTGACATTTTGGAGTGATTTGATGATCTGTGCTGATAAGTGGTGGAGACCCTGTGGATGATGCAGCAGCTTCTGCTGATGGTGAATGTGAATAGAGGCAGTGTGTCTGTCGCTGTTCTTCAAGGATCTGACCTCAAACTTTGGGACCCCCCCCACTCCTCGTCCTCTTCTTCCTCTGTTCTGTACTTTCTGGGTGTTGCTTGTGCTTTGTACCTTCCTCTGTTCCCATAGAATGATGATCCTGCATGCACCAAGTACACGTTCCTGGCTCAGGTTTGGCTTTGTTGCTTGTGGCCTCAGTGTGGCGTGATGTTTACAGTACAAATGTGCATATATTCTCTCTTGCTTTATCCCCTGGACTTTGCTGTCCATTCACAGTGTCCAGAGAGGACTGCCATGTATATCTGTGTTACAGATGCGAGCCATTCTTCAGATTCAGAGCTGGGAAGCAAAGGAAAACGGGATCTATGTGCAGACGTGATTTGTATCCCAGCAGAAGGCTGACTGGAGGAGCAAAGTGCTTTTGCCTTAGTATTATATTTTGCACCATCTTTTGCAGGAAAGGCATCAGTTGACAGCAGCATTTTGCTGAAGCAGTAAGGCACACACAGACCCTTCTGAATTGCACGTGGTACCCTGATCTCAGCAGTGAGTGTACCTGGGGTGCTCTGTGCTGCCCTCCTTCTCTCTGGGAACCCCTCACAGTCAGGGAGAGGGGAGCAGAAAGCCCCAGCCTTCTGCAGATCCTTAGAAGCCTTCTTCCTTTCACTGCCATGCTGTGTTTTACCTGCATTTAGGTGTAAACCCTCCCAGGCACACGCTGTTGTTGTCTGTGTGGTGCTTTGTGCTGCAGGTCCTTGGCTGCTGTAGGCACTGTTATAATACACGTATTAATATTAATATATATTGATTAACTGGCTGAGCTGTTCAGCTTTGAGAGTTGTTTTGTCTATTGTGCGGTACGAACAGGGGCCTGGTGCTCTGTCAGCATCTTGATCTCTGTTTTGATGGATTACAGTTTATACATTACTGCTGTTGGCAGCAAGTTATATTCACGGCCTTCGAAAAGACCCAATAATGTATTTAGAAATATTTCCTAACCTGGGACATAGATTAAAAATGAAGTACCTTAATTACACCATGGAAGAACTATGATTTGCCCATAATGGAAATATTGCAATAGTATATAAAGCAGGCATGAAATTGTAGTTGAAAGAAAGTCATAATGTACTGCAAATAAAATACGTGTGGAATTCCAGCTGAAAAGGAAGTCATAATACAGCAACCCAATTACAGGTGGAGAGGAGCAGCAGTCTTTGTGGCAGCGGTGCAGGGCCCTGATTTCTCAGAGAAATGAGTCTCTATTTAGGTACACGGAGCTCTTAGCATCTCAGGAGGAGGAAAGTGATTGTTTGAAAGGGTATTTGGAGCCACTTGGCATTTGAAGGATGAGTTTAATTCAGATTACGCTGTTGCCATAACCAGATTTTTTGTTTGCATCTGTGTTAACATCTCCCAGACCCATCTGTGGACTGCAGATAGTTTAACAGAGAGAAACGTGGGACCAGAGCAGCAAAATGTGTGCTTTAAGCTGCGGTTGGAGTAGGGGGAACACAGTGGCAGAAGAAAGCAGGCTTTCAGAGTTGTACCAACGATTCGTAGCAATAAATATTGCTTTAAAAATAGCTGTCTGAGCATCTGCCCAGCTGGCTTCCTCTGAAGCAGGTTCGGTGAGTGCACGGTGTCACTGCTGAGCAGGTGAGCTTAGGCTGAGATGTGTACAGAACAGAATATGCTGTTGTCGTACTTGCAGAAAACACGAAGGCAGAAATCCCATCCAACATATTTGATACAGACTGATAGATTTAACAGTTCCAGAAGTCCAGACTCTGAGCAGTGGCCTTGATGCTGGAGCCCTGCGCTGCAGGCAGCTTCGGCTTCTCTGTAGCTGCTCCTTGGTATGAGTGTCCCAGCAAGAAATGTCATTTATCACTAATATCATGTGTGGTGCAATACAATACGAGCCATTCCCAGGAAAAGACAGAATGCTAGAAGATATCAATATTACTTTATTAAAAACTGTGACATGAGAATTAAAAGCATTAGGCACTGAGTCAGCCTAAGTGGAATGTAAGAAAATCTGCCTCTGTGCTCTGCCAGCTGAGGGGTGGTGCGTGTGGGAGAAGAAAAACTAAAGCACATCTCTGTAACCATGTTTCATTTATGTTGTTGGGGTATTACTGTGGGCTTCCAGTGCTGAATGTTTCATGGGTTTGCACAATAAAGCCGTTGCTGAGCAGAGCTGGCACGCTCAGCCTTCCCTTCTTTGTGCAACAGTCCAAACTTTGCAGCACCTTGGGGGAAACAAAGTGGAGGCAGCTGGGTGAATTAGCATTAGAATATTAAAAGTTTAAACAGTCCAACTGCGGTGAGATTGGTGTTAGGAGCGGGCAGAGGTGGGGTTCCATTAGCACACAAGTGGGAACTTTGTGCTGAAGTGCTGAAGAGAATCGGAGCTGAAACTTAAAGACACATACGAGTATTTCTGTAATGAGAGGAGAGTGTTAATGACTGAATTCAAGGCAGCTCTTTCCCTGCTGAGTTTTTATTGTGTGTAATGGAAGAGTAATGCCTTTCCCTTCTTAATTTTCATATATTCTGAGATGTTGTATCCTGTCCTGGGACGATGGCTGGCACCTGAATACCTTGTTGAAGGCACTGATCAGTGCAGATAGAGATGCAGGGCATTGTTGGCTTGTTTTCTTTACAGGCTGTTTCTGTTGGCAGGCTCCATTGTTTCATCTGTATTTCAGAAAACAAAAGTACATTGCTGCCTTTTTTTTTTGTTGTTGTTTCAGTTGAGTCAATCTTCAAACTAAGAGAGAATTTAACATACATTTATTCCAAAATATACACAGGAGGTGTCTGCATCCAAGCATGCTCTGCTCAGTTTTGGAACCAAAGCATCTCCTTTCCCCTCCCAGCACAGCTCAAAATCGATGACTTTGAATCCTTTCTTTCATAAGACTGCTTCACAGCACAGCGTGGAGGAAACCACAGAGTGCTCGAGCCCCTTTTGAGATGTGGTTCTGTGAAACTTGCTCAGTCCCCAACGAGTGCAAGGATACACGTGGCCATGCTGTGAGTTGTTGTGTATAAAGCTTTCGAGCTCATGCTTTGGTGCTGGCAGCCTGCTGGCTGGGCAGCTCCATGTTCTCCTGCCTCGTGCCTCTGCCAGGCTGGTGCTGCTGGGTTCCTCTAGGTGAGATGGAACCTTCATGTCACCTACATCACCGGCTTCAGCCTGCAGGACTCATTTGGCACACAGAGATAGGGATGAGGGCCCTTGAGGTTATGTATGATCACGTTAGGAGTAAAGGCATGCAGGGCTTTTAGTTGTAGTGATACAGGGACATAGAAATAAACAGCTGGGTTTGGAGAAAACAAGCTGAAAATCCCGTTAGGCTTTATAACGTGATTTTTGACGTATCAGTGGTGTGTAGCACACCTCCTGTTACATGCATGGTGGCTTCTAATTTAACCAGGGTGTACAGAGAGCACATCTTATGCTTTCTGTACAGAGCAGTTAGGACAGCGTAGTGTGAAATCCTCGTTAACATGCTGTTTAGCAGTGTGGTGAAGCTGGAACATGGCGGTATTTCAGTTGGTTAGAGCCATTGGCTGCATCCTGGTGTCACCTTGCTTAGTTGGGGCTGTGGGGCTGATGGGAAGAATGCAATGGGGGGGGAGGAAGGGACAGTGCTGAGGTGTTGCCAGGCTCCTGTTGCTGATGCTGGGGTTACAAATCTTCCATAGCACTTTGCAAACAGTAATCTCCATGAAGAGGGAAGAGAGGCAGTGATGTTCTGGGCTGGCTCTCGTAAATCACTTGTAGGATGCAGTGGCACCCATCCCTGTTCCCCTGCTGCTCCTTAATTTATCTCCTGTTTGTGTGCTAAAGCGTAATATTAGTTCAGGGAACATATCTACAAACTGCCCACCTTTCTGGTTCCCTTTGGCATATTGACACAGTCAATCACTTCCTACCCATCGCCAACAGCCATTATTTTCATGATGTCTCTACCAAGTATTTTTTCCCCTTCTGTTTCTCTTCACGTTGTCAGTGGCATCAGTCCTTTACCATTCTCTCGTGGCTGATTTTTGACTCTTAATTACTGCAACGCCTATTTAAAGCAGTTCTTTATTTTGCCCATGCCACGAGTTAGCTGTGTGACATCTCATTCATGAATTATGCAGCCCAAAGTCTAGCGAGCGACGTGTAGCTGCTCTTGTAGTAGTTGGGAGTAGCGTGATGTTTACTTCAGGCAAAACTGTTGTTTCCTCGTGTGTCTGGGTGGGTGGGCAGGTTTGCTGTCTCGTTCCTTCCAGAAATGAAGCAGAAACAACATGTTGGGATACTTGGGAAAGGCTGGAGCATCATTTCAAGTGGTTGGATCGATGAGAATCCCTTAACGCAGTTAATGTTAATCAGTGGCTCTCTAGACTGTGATGAGCAGTAACAAGATGTGATATTGCTGGCTACACTCTTTTAAAAGATGGAGTAACGTTAGCTATGTGGCTGCATTGATTTTTAATGGCTTGTTTTTTGAAGCGTAAAAAGAGATTTTGTTGTAATCTACTTAAATCGCTTTGTAAATTTTGGGCTGTTCTTTCTGATAACATTTGAAACCTTTGGGAATTGACCCTGCAGGGCTGCTCCAGACATTTTTATAGCAGTATTAGTTCTTCTTACCTAAAATGACTTTGGAGCTCAGCATCTTAGTTCTGTGCCCCTGCAGTATAATGACCTGTGCAGGATTCTTTTATAGGCGGCCAAAATCAGACCGGTTGTCTCTGATCTCCAAACCATTTTCTTCCACCTCATAAAACTCCTCTTCAAGGCTGTATTTATTGGCGTTTTCTGAAGCCTGACAGAATTTCTTTAGGCGATATTCCCCATTCCTTCGAGCACCTCCAAGTCAGAAATGTTCATCCTTTACTTGTAGCGAGATTATCTTTATAATTGGACTAATTGACTTTTCCTCCTCCACGAATAAATATCTCTCATCAGCTCCACACAAACATTTTGTCTCCAGCATGGGTCTTTATTGAGCATGTGGGAAGCATTTGTTGCCTGTTCTTTGATTATCTCTTGATTATCTCTTAATTATATTGGCAGCATACTGTCAAGTGGAAGGTGAATGCTGTGAAGCAGAGGGACAAGGTCTGGGACAACTAAAACAAGCTGCAGCTCTTGAACCCGTGGAAAAATGCGAGATCCCTGTGGTTTATCTTTACATTTAATTGGAGAGATTGGTTTTAGTTGAGAGTAGTTGCATGTGAATCCAATGGGATGGATTTTGCTTGGTAGCTGTTCTAATGGGAGGCTTTGTTTGACTCCAGGCGAGGTGATTTAAGAACTTATTAGAGCAGGTAACTAAAATACGCCGTATTGATTATCACCTATGGCCTTCTGTCTGCAAGTGTTCCTAGGAGAAGAAAAATTGCCTAGCCTATTGATGGTAGCACATGATGACCACAAGTCATTAAAGAGCTAATGTGTCTGGAGAGTAAATGAGTTTCTTTTGTTTAAGAAACCCATAGGGTGGTGGTTTAACTCACTAGCCTTTCGGAGTGCATAAATCCATATGCTAAAATGAAAAGTGCCTGGAATGTCTATGTACAGAGTAGGGATAATGGTTTCTCGGGTAGGATGTACCTCTTTCACGTTTTTAGAGGTGTTTCAGGAACTCTGGAGATGAAATCCTTTTATTTTAGTTTGCTCCTCTTTCAGTTTGAAAGCAGATTGGTACCAATTTCATTTGCACTGCATCTACCACAACAGCTTCCCTTGCCACTGCACATGGTTTATGTGCTGTTAGTATTACAGATCACCATACTTCAGCTATTCTATATAGCCTAGGGGATAAGTGTAAAAACAGTTAGGAAGAGGGAGCACTAAGTGTTGTGCAGCCGATCTGACAGCACTGCTTTATCCATATTCTTGTAGGATGTTGCTTATGAATAACTCTGATAAATTCTCTTTCCCCTTTCACCTTCTGTAGGCAAGCCTGGGACCTTGCTGTTGATATTTGCCTTTCCCAATTACCTACAATTATAGAGGAAGGAACTGCATTTAGGGTAAGTCGCATAATGTATCAAAATGTCTCCTTGTTTAACCCATTATTTGAAGCCTCAGCTCAGCACATCACTTTTTCTTATTGAATCTTGAATTTAATGTTGTTGGTTTTTTTTTTTAACTGTAAATCCAGATTCACCTCACTTATAGAAATATATGTGGATTTGGAATGTTCATATCTAATTATAGCAAGCAGCAAGCGTCCTATCTTCGAATGTGAATTCGCTGCTGGAAGTGTACCCAAATAAATTCTGTAAACAGCTGCCATCTCCATGTAGATAGGAGTGAAGTTTCAGAGTTTTCCAAAATGCTTTTGTGATTGAGTTGGTTCAAAACTGGGGAAAAAATCTGCCATAGCTGTACATTTTCTGCTTTTTAAAAAGGTGTTCTTAAATTAAATGACTATTTCCACTGAAACGAGCACTAAAAAGAAAAACAGACATCTGCTTTGTACTTTTCTTCACAACCAGTACTTCTGGTATGGCTGATTGGGCAAAAGTGTGGGATATCACTGGGAAACATAAAAAGCCCAGAGCCCAGCCAGAGGAGAACGATCTGTGCATTGCCCCCTGCTCACAGAGCAGCTGGGGAGTGTGTGGGGGGGTACCTTTACAGCCTTGTAAATGCAACTGGAATAGAACCAATTTTATTCCGACATTCTTGTATTATATTTATGATACCAAACTTCAGAAAGGCTTTCTGGCAGTGATTGCAGATGGTCTCCAAAGACCCAAGTACAGGAGGACAGCCATTAACTTCCGCAAGGATGGGGGTTGATAAAGATGCCCTTTAATTCTCCCACCTCTTTTTTCACCCACTCTATGTGCTGTATTTTAACATGTACATAAATAGGGTTCTGCCAGCCTGTTCATTTTTGTATCAGGTATCTGTCAATATCAGTTTCTACCTTTATGTTAGACTTGGATACCATCTGTACACCCACGGTCATGTGAGTTGAAATTTACCAGATTTATGTGTATTCAGGGATGGAAGGAGGCAAATACTTGACTCAAAGCATCCGCACACGTCCTGTGTGGTTAATCCTGTGTAGGTCTGTGCCTGTTCTGCAGAGAGAGGACCTGTTGAAGGTCCCTGTCAGGCACCTGGAGAAATAGTAGGAAACTTGGCTATTTGCTTAGGAAGAAGTGGAAGGGCTCAGCTTTACGCTGTGACAAATGCTTGCAGAAGACAGGCAATTGCACATCTTTGATCTGTTCCTTGTGTTCTAATCAAAGTTTCGCCCTCACACCTCTTGATTTATGCCAGCGGGAAGCGGTGTTTATCAGCAGAGGTTGGCAGCTGCTGGGCAGCAGTAATCTGGGCAACAGTGGTGGTTTGGGGTGGGGAGAGCATTTGTGTTGCTGAGGTCAGACCACCATTTCATAACAGGGCTGCCCGGTGAGTCACAGCATCACCTGCTGCCAGCCCTTCCTCCATCCCTGCCACCACTGCAGGCTGGGTGCCTGGGCTGGATGAAGCAGCTGGTAATCTCTTCAGGGCTGGTTTGTTTCAGCAGCACATTATAAACCACGCGCTCCTGGCTTTTGCTTATTCTCTAGCTGTTCTTTGCTACTCAGACCCGCAAAGTATAATTGCTGGAGCTGAGCCTGCAGACTAATGTGGGGAGTGGGCTCCTGGCAGCTCGGAGCTGGCATGAGTTCCCAACCCCACCTCCTCCCTGTCCTCACCCTTCAGCTTTGTTTCCATCTGGGTTTATGGATGGAGTCAGTGTTCTCTCACACAACTCTGTGCAAAAGGAAGGTTTCCTCCAGCACTGGGGATGCTGTCCTGGCTGGGGATGTTGCTGAGCCCCAGGGCTGTTCAAGAGCTCCCCATGAGCTCTGGGGACTCTGTCACATTACTGACCACTCACCATTGCTGTTAGGAGAGCAGAGGTGTTGGATGCACCCAAGCAGCCTCCTGGTACTTCGGTGTCACATCTCCCCAAGTACTCTTTTTATTTCATCAGCCAGTGAACCTGCCTCACCAAAGCAAAGCCATAGCTGCATTGTGCTTTCCAAAGCCTGCAGTGTTTTCTTTTCTCCTGCATGTCTAGCAATACCACATGCTAATGTTACAGGCTTTTCCATGGTGCTTTTCACACTAATATCTAAGCACCAAAGCCCAGCTGAGAGGTATTAGCTGATGCTGGGAGCTCATCCCACCTGATAAACTTCAGGAGGGCAGTGTTAAAGTGTACTGAATGCTGCAATTCTGCGTGCTACTTCTGTGCTCATTTACCCGCACTACCAGGGTATCTCTATTGGTGGATTATCACTAATTAAATTAGTGGATTCAGTACTGTAAGTAAACTCTCCATTCTTTGTTTGCCTACACAAAGTACTGTGACTGTTCCCTGTGCTGGGCAGAGGCAGCAGTGTGTGCCACGGGAGTGAAAAGTGCCTCTGCAGAGCAGATGAAGGCAATTCTGCTGTGGCTGCTTCTCATGTGGAAGGGGATTAGCTAGATTTACCCAAGAGCTTTTGTGATATCTTTTCCAGTTTCTCTGCTTTTTCCTTCTTTTTCAAACACACGAGTTAAATGCCAGTATATTGAAAGGAAACTGCATCTGATCAGCCTCCTGGAAAAAAGAAGAAAATTTACATTAAAAAGCAAACCAACCAAACATCTGCCAATTACTGTTTTTACAACCAATACACCGTGTGTGAACCCACAGATGCTAAATCTAGTTGCTTTACTCATTTTAGAATCAAACATGCCATCTGTATTCTTGTTCCAACAGCACAGCCCCTTCTTCGCAGAGCAGCTGACTGCATTCCAGGTGTGGCTGACGATGGGTGTGGAGAACCGCAACCCCCCGGAGCAGCTGCCCATCGTCCTGCAGGTGAGCAGCCCTGGGTGCAGAAATACCCGAGCTCTCCTCCAGGATTAATGAGGGCTGATGACGTGCCTGCTAGATCTGTGCAGATGAGGACAAGGTGCTTTTCTTCCCCCGTGCCTTCCCTTTCTGTTGAGCACAACTTGCCATAGCCGCAGCTATTGGGCTGTGCTGCCTCGTGTTTTGCTCTGAAGTAGCAAGACTTTTTTTTTGCAGAGTAGCACATCTTTCTAGTTTGCTCCTGTAGCACCTCCTCTTATATCCCAGCCATTTCAGGCAGAGACTTTATCTTCTGCTCGCTTTCACAAAATGAGCATTACTGCAGTGTAAATAGTTTGGAAATAGATTATTTTTCTGTGCTGCTGGTACAGCCTGGAAAGTGTTGCCTTTAATGGGATGCTGAAATTTTGTTGCAAGAACATAGAAACAAGTCTCTGAAGACCATGCCTGGAAGGAACACAGGGTTCTGGTAGGCATTTGCTTAGATGAGACGAAATTCATTTTTAGAAAGGAGAAGTAAATCCAGCGGATACAACACCTCATCTCGAGTCACCTTTTAGCCAAGAGAGAAATATGGCAGTGGTTCATCTGTTCTTGCCCTCCCCTCTCCACCTGTTTGCATTGACAGAAATACAAACCCTAATTGAGATTGCTGTGGTCTCTTCTCTATCACGCTACAAAATTTAAAGTCTTCCTGTTTAAAGAAATACGATTCCAATCACTTATCCAGAGACCTGTGATTTCTTTCACTAAATGTGAGAAGACTTGCCTTCCCTGTTAGCTGCCAGCTTGTTCTGTGACTGACAGCACCATCAATCATTGTGAGACCGAATCTTAATTTCCCTGAGCCTTCCAAGTCTTGAGAGATCAGCTGGATAAACAAATGTAAGGTTTATCTCGGTCACTGCAATAGGAGAAGGCAGGCTTCTGCTCCAGCACCAACTTTGCTGCTTTCCAGTGAATTATTTGACACCGGAGGGCTCTGCAGCAGCTTAACCTTGCAGTGGAACTGAGAGGTCATCTGGCAAAGGAATCTGCTTTCCTTCCTGGAGCAAAAATGAGCTAGGACAGTGTAATTATTCTTTTAATTAAGGTATATGTAGTTGTAGAGTGGAATAAGATGACTTATTAACAGTTCGAGATGGTGTGAAGCAGAGTGACTGCTTAAGAGAGGAGAGGAATTGTTTCACACCTCTTGTTGAGTGTCTTTTTGCTTTGAGCCCCTGGGAGCACTTATGCTGTGCTGCTGCAGCCTGAGGTTGATTCTCTTTTCCCATTTTAGATGTGCCACCAGAGAAAAATAGTGTTTGAGTGCCAGGGGCACAGTGCCAGCCATGCAAAGCTTGGCTTTGTGTTGGACAAGGAAACCACACTTTGTACATGGCCTTGATTGAATTCAAGAAGTTCCAAATTGCATTTCAGGTTTGTGCTGTGCTTGGATACAGGTGACCTCCTGGTGCAGGGACAGAGCAATTATCAAAGGCAGAAGTTAGCAGCTGCAGATCCTGGTGGAGGTGCCTCCTGCCATGGGGCGCTGGCGCACGTGGCCAAGGCTATGCACACTGGAGCCTGGAGAGCTGCTGCTGCAGTCCTGTTCTTCCCTCTGTGTTTGTTAGGGAATTCCTAGTCAGGGAGGGATGTCATGCAGCCATGAGCACGCAGTGGCACAGTGTAGCAACTTAATTTCACTCCAAGTCTGTAAATTGTGCATAGAGTCCCCACATCCTCATCCAGGTCTCCAGAGTTTGTGTCAGTTGTGGCCTTAGTTTATTGTTCAAATCAGATTGGGAAGTGTGAAGACAAAAGCTGTGAGAGTCAGTGCTGGCTTTTTTGTTTCTGAGAATAATGAAACAGAGCCTTTGAAATAAAACAGAATTTGGGTTGGTTAAAGAGTCTTGTGGGAAGTCAGTGCAGTCGAGATGTAGTTTTGTATCTTCACCTGGAAATCCTTTTCAATCGCATCCATTTATTTCCAGCTACAGCAAAATGTATGGCCTTCCTTGTTTGTTTTTTTCTGAAGGTGGGACAACAGAAGCATTGCCAAATCTCTGCCCCCTGTGCCTGTAAGCACCCTGCACCTAATGTGCTCCTTTCTGTCGTTACAGCTCTGCCCCAGCTTCCACCATGCGCTGGTTTCTCATGCTGCTTGAATCTCAAACATCTGGCGCTGTTATTCCTGTGCTGGGCATCTTTAAAGCACATGGTTAATCACACCAAGTTCTGTATTAAGTTTATGGAATAGATTGGTGCCAAGTAGGGCAAGATGACCAAAATGCTTTCTCTTATGACCTGTCTTGGGATCTGAGCAAGGATAATCAGACACGAAACAATTAGAGGGATTAATACACCCTCCCATGTAACTGTCGTTTTCCTCTGGACTTTCTCTGCACAACTTCAGTATCTGGTGTCAGTTGCCTGTGCTATGAGGTCTATGCCAAGTAATTTAGTTGTTACTCTGTATTAAACATGAAAAATAATTTAATTTGCATATGCACTGTGGAAAGAAACATTGAGATGGGGATGGAAGCGGGGAGCTAAATCAACGAGTCGCCTTCCCTGAGATCCATGCTGAGGGATGGTGCTCAATTTAAACTGAGGATTAAATGTTGCATTCCAATATCTTACATCTGTTAAGGAGATTAAGAACTGAAAGTCTGTCTGTTAATATTTCACACCAGGGTAGGTATAAGCCAGTAAACTATCTCCTCATTATCGTTGTCAGACTCCATTTTAATGAGATTTTTATTAATGACTAATGTGACCTTTTGCTTCCCTCTTAAGTCTCTTATATTGATTTGCTGAGGAAGCAAAGCCTCTTTTTCTGTGTCTGAGCTGTTTTGAGGACTGGCAGGCTGCTCCTTTTGCTCACCTTCGAATCCTTCCTGCGGATACAAATCCTACTGCTCCTTTTCTGAGGAAAGGCAGTACGATGAGAACTGTTTGAAATCCACAGTGGCTGCTTCCACCTAGCAGAGCTGAGCTGCATAGGAACCATTGGACTTGAGAGAAATATTAACAGGGGGAGAACTGGAGCACCACTTGGAGACTGAGGTTAGCTGCATTCTGGGGGAAAGATTTGTAAGTGTCTGCAAAACTTCATGGAAGAGAGCGCTGCTGGGGGGCAGTGCCCCACTGCTGGCACTGTTCAGTAGAGTGAAGGTTCTCAGCAGCCAGGGTTTGTCTTTCAGCTTTTTCCATTCAGACCGTCAGTGTTTTTCTAAGTTATGTGAGGTCCTCCTACGTTTGCTCTGCAGTCACAAGGAGCTTTGTTCCCTGATAGTAACTGTTGTCCCTTTCCTCTGCAGGTTCTGCTGAGCCAGGTGCATCGGCTGCGAGCTCTGGATCTGCTGGGAAGATTTCTGGACCTGGGGCCCTGGGCAGTTAGCTTGGTGTGTTTGTGCTGCATTTTGTCTTGTGAAAGTCAGTGAGACTCTCAGTATGGGTAATAAATACAAATGATGATTTACGGAAGGAAGAGGTGGAAGATACTCCACAGATTTGACAAATGGCTGGTGGTTTTTGTAGTGGTGCGTATGGAATGGAGCAGGCATCTCCAAAAGAAAAGTGGTTTGTATTAATCAAGAAGGCCGAATAGCTTTTCATTTGTGCTATTATGAAGAGGAGTTATTTAGACAAAGTTCAGTGTAATATAATGGAAGCTACAAAACAGAAGGCAGCATCCAGGACAAATAAGGAGGTTTGTCATGTAAAATAAATAACAACAAAAAGCCCATATGTTCGTCATCCTCTGCTCTCCTCAGCTTACTGGCTGCATCGTTTCATCTCTTCCTTTATCTATTTGGTATCTGGGTTGTACAAGCTCTTCTGAGAGGAGGCAGCTGCCTTCTGTGTTTTGGGAATCAGCTTGCATGGTGCAGGTAATAAGTAAGAACGTAGCAGAGGAGCAGCTTAAAGCACGCTTGTAAATGGATTTGTTTGTTGATAACAGTGATGAGGACAAACCAGCAGCTGGCAGTGGGATACCTCCAGGATGGGGCTTCTTGTTGGCTTTCTTTCCCTCCCATTTGCATCTCAGACAAGGCTCCTTCCTGCACCACAGACAGCTTAGCCCACAGCAGCACGAGGAAAGTATGATCTTAAGCTTTCTAGATTAGAAACTTTCATGAGGGTCAGCACACGATGCAGGGCGTCCATAACGACCTCTGCTGCAGCTGTTCTGCTCCTCATGAACTGCAACAACTCCACTGCTGTGTGGTGCCATGCTGCAGCCCAGGGAGCCTCCCGAGCCGCCAGCACTGGCACATCCCCTCCTCCTCCTCATGCTTCCCTTCCATTGCCCTTTGGGAAGGGATCTGCAGTCACGGAGAGGTTCTCAGAGATTTAACGAGTTGTGTGTGCTCCTGTGAGCAAAAGGCTTGGTAAAAAGTCTTGTATAAGCGAGAGGCCTAGTTAATTTCCAGTGGGAAGGCTGTAATTATTGAGCTTTTGCAATATGTTTACTTGTGAAAGCAAATGGCCCCATCTGAGAAGAGCACAGTGTATCGTGAAGCATAAAATAGCACAGGCTGTAACGAGATGGAGCGAGTGCTAGATTAACTCTGAGTCTCACCGGGCCAAATGAGTCTGAAAATATCTGGTGACATCCACGATTAAAATGAGCAATAGAGGGATCCCTTCTTTACCAGAAATGTATGAAATTGCATTCTACCAGGTTTTTCATCTGTGTCATTAAGATATGCTCCATCTCTGCGAAGCGGGCGGCGCTGCCCCAGTGCAGAGCGGTGCCGTAGGGCTGAGATGTCTCTGAGCATTTGCTCTTCTCTCTGGCTCCCCAGGCGCTGTCTGTTGGCATTTTCCCGTATGTGCTGAAGCTGCTTCAAAGTTCAGCTCGTGAGCTGAGACCCCTTCTTGTCTTCATCTGGGCCAAAATTCTCGCAGTGGACAGTGTGAGTACTTGTCAGCATGGCTGCTTTCTCTGGTTTTCAGCAACGTGCCTTTATTTTCCCATTTGTTTCATCCAGTTGCTTTGGCATTTAGAATTTCTCTTGAGGCGCTTCAAAAGGATGCTGTGTTATCTCAGGACCGTCGTATCTCCTCGTTTGTTTATTTCACTTGCGTGCAAGCTGGCTTCTGCAATTTTGTGAATATGAAACCCCCATTCAGGTCCTGGCAGGTTGGACTGCCCACCTCTTCATGCATCCGTGAGATGAAGGCATGTTTGCTCTGTGCAAATGTCTGAACGTCACATTGATGTTCCCAGCTTAGTTCCTCCTTTGGTCCTATGGTGCTCTGGGGGAGGGCCATCAGATCTCCCTGGCTGCATCTTTACTGGGGAGAATCTTTACTTCATGTGCTGAGGGGCTTAAAATGCCTCTTTGTTCCCCTTCACACCCTGTGTTCTTACCTGTTCCCCGCACGTTTTTCATTTTAAATTGTTATCAAACTTGTTCTGCTCAAAACCATTTCTGTCAGTGTCAGAACAGCCCCTGCCTGGTCTTCAGACCCCAATTCTTTCTGGAAATAAAGCAGAACTGATTTTTTTGGTGATTTGCATTTAGGAGTCCTCTTCCAAGTCCCCCGTGACAATACTTACATGCAGTGCTGCGCTGAACACGGTTGGCATAGCAGTATCTGTTGCCTAGAGAAGTCAGTTCATTCCTATCACAGGTCTGTGATTCTGGCTTTCTCTGCAATATTTTGGCACCTTTGGGCTAAAGCTTAAAAACTGAGCCCTGTTATTTTTATTTTTTTTATTATTTTTATTTTTATTTTTTTTATTATTATTTTTTTTTAAAGATGGCCTTACTCAGAGCTCTGGGTTTGGTTTTGTCTTAAATAAATACTTAAACCGAGAAGTAATTATAGATAAATCTGTACGGTCACATGTCTGGCTCCGCGGTTTGTGAGTACAATTAGTTGAGCAATTTAAAATTATTAAGAGAGGTACACACAGATAATTGCAGGCACAGTTGTAAGCTGATATAAAATTGCCTGAACTGCTTGTAGAAGTTGGCTTTTGCTTATTTTGGGATTTGTTTTTGTTCGGTCTCTTCCATTTCACTATGGAAAATAATGCTGAATTTGTTGGAATTTTTCCCTACTGTTGATACAGCATTGTCGGGTTTGGTTTTATAAATATATTTTCATTAACATCCTAAGAGGATTTGGGAAAGCAAAGAAAATGAAAACTATTCATCTTAAAGCTACTCTTGAAAAGCTTATTTTGATGCATGCCCCTCTGCAGCTCACGCTTCAGCCCCAGGTACCTTTCAGAGAGGGCTCATGTATAATTCACGTGGGTGCTGAGCCATCCTTCACTGTCTCTGTATTGAAGCCAATCTGAGAGTGCTTCCTTCCCCTGCCCTCTCCTGCCACCATCAGTGTTGCTCCCTGCTATGTTTTACTGCCCCACTCCTTTGGTAGAGTGCTTTAAAAAAGCAACCAACAAACCAAAAACACACAGAAAAACCCAGCCAAAATACTTGGGTCTTTGGGTTCCTCTCTGTTATTTTTTATACTCCCAGCTCCCAGGCAATGGTGTGAGAAGGGAGAAGGCAGTGACAGCAGGCAGGTGGGATGAGTGCTGCTGAGGGAGGGGACGGGGTGCATGTGGGGATGGAGCAAAACGTGTGTCGTAACAGCAGAAAACTAAGGAGGAAAAAATACCCAAAAAACAATTGACAAACCCATGCTGAAAAGAAGTAAATAGTGCTAATGTGGGACAGCAAAGAAACACATCTTGGCACTCCAAATAACTGGCTGAAAACAATAGAAACCAAACATTTCTCACGCTGTTCAAAGGAATTAAGAGGCATAAATAGCACCCCTGCTTCCCAGCTGTGACCTGTGCTATCAGGATGGTGATGCCAGTTCATGGTGCTGGCTCTCCATGTTGTTCCCAGGGTCTAACAGTGAGGGTTTGCTTGAATGTATTGGTTCCATAGGAGCTGCCCCTCTCTGGAGCTCCATGTGGTGGGCAGCAATGGGAGCACAGTGTGACGATGGGCAGCATCCTCTGGGTTGGTGCCTGTTTGCCCCCTGTGCAGCTGAGAGATGGGTTTGTTTGTTTTTTTTTCCCCGAGGAGTAAAGAGTGCCCATGCTCAGAATGAAGTGGGGAGGAAAAAAAGCTTTTTTTTTATTGTGTGTGTGTGCAGTATTACACAAAAGTCAGGGAAGCCTCTCGTAGCTGCAGCCTGGCATCAATCCATTCCCTCTGCTCTTTGGTCTGCCAAAACCCGCATCTCTACTCCCTTCAGCAATAAAATATTCTCTTGCATCTCTGTCTTGCCATCCCCTTGCCTTTCAACAATTAGTTTCCTCCTTCACCTTCTATGCCTGATAAAAAATACATGATTCTGTCTCTGGTGTGAAGCATACAATAGAACTGCTGTCACAAGGGAAATCGAATGCCAAGTCAGTTTTCACTCACCTAAATTTTCACTTTAATAATATGTATTTTCTTGGTTTGACCCTACTGTGTCACACATGAAGCCTGACTCTGTATGTTTGCAAAAAGAGCTGTGAGAGGGAGTTTTTGGTGCATGCTGTGCTGTGGGATCAGGGCCGTGTGCTGCACTGCTGGTGCTGCCCCAGCAGCTGCATCCCTTGCCTGCAGAGCTCTGAGGGCAGTGATGCTCCTCCATGGGCTCTGACTGCGTGGAGCAGGAGGTCATGTCACCGTGTGCTGGTAGTCTGCCAGTTCTTGGTGCCTCAGCACTTGACCAAATAATGCAGAGATTAGAGACGTGTGTGCGATGAGTTGAAATCTTCTTGTCAAAATAGAGTCCCGCCTGGGCAGGGGATTGGATGGAACACAGGGAACGAATAATTCCTTCTCCATTCCCCTGCAGATTTACTGGTAATCGCTCGCTGATGTGGGTCACTGTATGCAAACACGTGCAAGGTTTGTTCAGTGCTGCAGGCTGAGTTGTCCTGGTGCACAGGAGGGTGCTTTAACCTTCCCGTAGGTGGTCCTACATCCTGAACAAAAAAGCGCTCATTGCCTTGGCATCAACATCTTCTGATCGGATCCCTCCGAGGTTTTGCTTTTGATGGCTCTCAAATAAGGGTGAAGGTGCAGTGTGGGTCAGAGATGTCAGGTGTGCTCTTCTCCCCAGTGAGGGGGCACATCTTAAGTTGTTTGTCGGTCAGTGCTGGAGGTGAAGTGTGCTCTCCTCTGCCCCCTGCTCTGTGCAGACGTTTGGCCGTGGCTCTGACGGAGGGCTGGCTCTTTCCTTCACTTCTCACATGAAAACTAGATTGGAGAAAAATGATTAAGGCATGGAATATGCACGCACCGTTGGAAGAACGAATATTTTTGCTACTGTACTCACTGCTTTTTCTCCTTCTCTCTGTTTTGTTTCAGTCGTGTCAAGCTGACCTTGTGAAGGACAACGGTCACAAGTATTTCCTCTCCGTTTTGGCAGATCCTTACATGCCAGTAAGAACGAGTCATCTTTATTCAGGCTCTTCCAGCACTTGCTCAGCTTGTCAGGGTTTGTACGCTGCTTTCTGACACGGTGCTGCTAATGAGGGCTGCTCCCACCTCCGGCTCTGGGACCCACTGCAGCCACTGCCAGGGGAGTTGGTGCTGCTGCCGGGCTGCGTGATGCAGGCAGCCGCCAAACAGGGAGCTGCAAACTTGCCTAAAGATATTTAAGCACGAATTACTCAGAAAGATAGGAGCTGTGGGCTTCTGGGGGCTGGGTGCAGAGGCAGGCTCATTTCGCTGTAACTTTCGTAATTCTCTCTGCAAAAGTTTTTTTTTTGTGGTTTCCTGTAATGAGTATTTGTATGCCTCCTCCAGAACAATACCCAGGGGTTGGTTGGGAGGATCGTATTGGCAGTCTGATGATATGAGATTATGAAGTGTCTGAGGAGTGTGACAGAATGACAGGAAAATCCTGGCTCTCTCCCCCTTCTTGCTCTTTTAATGTGATAGAAACCGTACTCAGAATAAGCTCGTGTTTCAGAAAACATGGAAGGTTGTTGTTCTCTGACCTGTTTTGTAGATAACAATTCGTTGTATGTTGTTTTAAGGCTGAACACAGGACAATGACCGCTTTTATTCTGGCTGTAATTGTTAACAACTACAACACAGGACAGGTGAGTCCCAGCATCCTCGTTCCTTTTATTTCTCCTCTCTCTTCTGTGCATTGTGCCTTTACTTTGATGAACATGTCTTGGCTCCCATCAGTGCACAACCCTGAACTGGAGAACTGAAATAGAAGATAGCTTTACATTAGGGTTGGTTGTTTTGTTTTTTTGGTGGATTAAATCAGAATTGGCTTAGGGGTGTAACAAACACACAATCCAGATGTGTCTCCCAGAAGAGGAGGTTAAGGACACACCAACTGCCCTCCAGGCAGTGCACTGATGTGCTGATAGAGAAATAGCACCTAGTTCTGTCAAGTGAGAATTTGATGGCTGTGATACAGTTCTTGGGAAGGATATATGGAAGGAGCCATAAACCTTAAGGCACTGACAGGTGCAAAGGAGTATTTCTAATGAGGAGAAAAACAGGCTTTATGCATTACAGGAAGTATTTCTGATGCTGAACTATTTAGCTACTGCAGCATGTAGTTGACCTTGCCCTTGTGCTGCTTCCAAACGGTGTTTTGTAAGAGAATCAGTACATAACCAAAGAATAATTATTTTCTCTTGGTTTCTGGTCCATTTCTTCTTTTTTTTTTGACGATGAGGTGGGAAGCTGTCAACCAAAATAAATGGCATTGATTTGTGTTTTAGGAAGCCTGCCTTCAAGGAAACCTGATTGCTATTTGCCTGGAACAGTTGAACGATCCGCATCCTCTCCTGCGTCAGTGGGTGGCCATTTGTTTAGGGCGTATTTGGCAGAACTTTGACTCAGCCAGGTGGTGTGGAGTGAGAGACAGCGCGCACGAAAAGCTCTACAGTCTCCTCTCTGATCCAATCCCAGAGGTAAGAATCCAACTGTTTAAATAAACACCAACCGAATTGTTAGAATTGTGAAAGCAGGCTGCAGGAATGATTCCAGAAACAGTGCCTTCAAGGGCTTTATGATTGTGTCTGGTTCAGAGAAACATCTTATTGCTCTTCCTTCAAGAAGGTTCAAATCACACGAGCCCAAGTTCACACAGCCCAAGTCTCAGAATCTTGGAACTGGAACAAGGAGGCACCCCTTTTTTTACTTCCTTGCATATCAGAGGCTTTTTAGAACAAGTGGTCCCAAAACTCACTCTGTATTTCAAAAAACCCTCTCATCTTTTTATCTGAGTAAGAAAACTGTTCTTCTCCTGGTATGTGTGAAAGTACATCTTTAACTGAATGTGTTTTACTCTCGTGACCAAATCTCCAAGAGAGCAGAGATTCTTGTGCAGAGTGTGGCTGTGATTGACAGAGCCTGTCAGACCCTGGTGGGATTACGTGGTGTGTGGGAGAAGTAAGCCTGGAGATAAACACCACTGCTGACTTGCAGTGATTAAAGATTAGCTTCCCTTTTACATCCAGTCTTTCTCTCCTGTGTCTTCTACCTCCTTTCTCTTGCCTAATCTTTCCCACATTCTGTAATCCATATTTGTGCAGTGGTTGAGTTGACCTGTCTTTATGACACATCTGCACCTCTGTTTAAGAAGCCAGGGTGATCATTTCTGCTCTGTGAAGCACGTCCTGCACTTGCTGATTATCCTGTATCCCCACTGTTTTCGCTCTCTGCCAAGGCAGGCTGTAAGTTTACCCAGCCATCTGATCCCTCTGTTCTTTGTGTAATCTGGCAAAATCTACCTTGATTGCAGCTGCTTTCTCCTTCTTTTTCCCAACTTGTTACCTTTCTGCATGCCCTTAACTGAAGGCTGGAGTTCAGTGCTCTTGTTAAAGAGATTCACATGCCAGCCGTAACTCCCTGTATGCCTTATTCCTATTAATTAATATTCTAGGCAGTGTCAACTGGAAAAATCACCCATGGGAAGGTCACTGAGTATTCGGGGAAATTAAATGTACTCCTTCATCTGTGAATACTTATAACTCAGCGCTTTGATGAACCTGGTTTGGTTCTTAGTCTCTGTGGGCTTCCGTTCAGCCCTCGCTATTTACTTGACACAGCAGCCCAGGTTTCCAGAGACACCATTTGTGGGGATAAGAGCTCCCAATAGCAAACTTCAGGCTGGAGCGAAGGAGGAAAATAATGAGGAATGTTTCCCTCTCCCAGGTTCGCTGTGCTGCCGTCTTTGCACTGGGAACATTTGTGGGCAACTCGGCAGAACGGACCGACCACTCCACCACCATCGACCACAACGTGGCCATGATGTTGGCCCAACTCATCAACGATGGGAGCCCCATGGTTCGGAAGGTACGGGCAGGGCTGCTCTGCAGGAGTTTGGTGGAGCTGTGCTGCCCAAGCTCTGTGCTACGCTGAACAGAATGCATTATTTAATAGACTTTTCACCGATTTTTGCTTTTGTTGGTTTTAATTTAAAGAGAATGCAGTGGTGAAGGTAAGGAAGGAGAGTGGTATTGCCAAAGGACTTGTCTGTTAATGCACTTCTGTTGATTCCTGTTTTGATTGAAAATTTTCACATTACACGGTCTCAGTGAAATAGTAATGTGTTGCTGGAAACATGGAGTATGCAGTGGTCCCGGGGGAGGGAGAGGAGAGGGAAGTAAGAGGGCTGTGAGAGAAAATGAGAGCTCACAAACAGATCTTGTTGCTTTTGGAAACCATAAGGAAGGATGACAGACTGGTTCAAAGTAATTCTTCAGGTTCTGGAGTATTATTTTCTGATGCACCACTGTATAACAATAGCACGTTAAATGCTTTTTGATGTTTTCAGTTGTTCTTGATGGGATGCACTTAGGTGTCCTAATGCTTGTGTCTGCTTAACTGGAACATCGATACCCTGACAAGTTGGCACCAGCATTGTGAGGATTAATTTTTGCTGTCTTGTTCTAGCACTTCTCAATTTAACTCAAGAGAGAACTGCGTGTCCCACTGTATGCTCTCTGAGATTCATAAATCTCTATTTTGGAGATTTGTCCTCTGAACAGAGAGCAGTGAGAAATGCCCGTTCTCCACCTCTCCCTTTTGCTATTTCCACACGCCCAGCAAATGCTACCTATCTATGGGCCTGAACTTTTCCACCTCCTCCTTCCCCATCCCTGTAATTCAGGGTTCCTAAGCTGCATCCCGGGAATGAATTGGCTGTGAATTGGCTGAACAGTCCTTTGTGGGCGTGCAGAATGGTCCTCACATTGGCTGCTGACTGGAGGTCAGGGCAGGGCTCTGTGGGGGAGAGCTGAGCCACGTCCCCAAGGTCCACATGTCAAATTCTGTTTCCTTCTGCTCAGAGCAACTGTAGGACAGGCTGTGGGGCGAAAGCTTGGCTCCCTGTTGGTGTAGCACAGGGATGGGGTCATGCTGTGCCACTGCAGGCTGAGTGTATCCATCCCAGCTCACTGCTACTCGCATGCACGGGAGCTGGGCGTTAATACACTGCTTTCTGGGACTCAGCATCAGTCTGACAATATCAGGCAGAATCAAAGAGCAGTGGCAGACTGTTCGGGTAGAAAAGACTTGTTGTGAAGAATTAATTTTGAAATGGAGCACTTTGCCTTTTTTCAGATCGTCCCTGTGAAGCAAAGGGGAAATCAATGCTTCTCCCAGCCAACCATAAAAAGTGTCCTCGTCTCCACTTGGTGACAGATGGGTGTTAATTTTGTCAAGGGGTTGGTTTCGCAGGGACCTGAGTCTCCATAATTTAAGAACAAAAAGTAAAAATAGAAAGTCCTTGCAGAATAGAAGGCCATTCCCAGTCACGCTCACTCAGAATAGAGGTAACTTGCTAAATTGCCATCATCTTCATCATCGGCTCATCTCTTGTGTTTGGAAGTTCAAATGGAGTTTTGTTCTTTCCACTGCACTGGGGAAAGTGTACGTAGGGCAGCAGACCCACAGCCTCCTGCCCACTGCAGCAGTGTTTGTCTGGAGAAATGCCCCTTGGCTCAGCCATGGTGGGCAGTCTGGGGGCTGAAGCACACTGCATACCTCCCCTGTTGAGGCATCTCGCAGGCAAAGAACCTGTGTGTTCCTGTGCCTCTCTTCATGAGCTCCTCTGGATCTTGGGAGAAGGAAATGTGCTCCGTCTCGCTGGTGTTGAGCCTCTTGGAGACATTCTGAGTTTGTTTCTTGCTATGGTGGCAGAGGATGTGGGTATGTGTGAAGCAGATCCACAGGAACCCAAAGCAGCTCATGAGACAATTTGCTTATTGCTAATGAGCGTTCCTACATTTTTATTTCTTCTTGTTGCTAGTCTGGATGGTTGCCCAGTCATATCAGTAATAGTGGGCATATGGTTCTGCCTTTTCCTTTTGTTCACTGTTTCTGACCTATACAGCAGTGAAAAACCTCCTTTATTCTGCTCTTTCCATAGGAGCTCGTGGTGGCTTTAAGTCACCTGGTGGTTCAGTATGAGAGCAATTTCTGCACTGTCGCCTTGCAGTTCATGGAAGAAGAGAAGAATTACCCTCTCCCTTCTCCAGCTGCCCCAGGTTTGTGCTCTGTGTCCTTATGGCAGACAGCACTGGAGGATGTTATTTGAGGGCTTTGTAAGACAGTGAAATTCTTGCTGGTGGTGACTTGTTGAACAGAAGCATTGCTACAGAGCTGAGGGACGTGGCAGGTAGGTTTGTCCTGGAGAAATGCATCCTCAGCTGGGTCTTCATCTCACTTGTGGAGATTGAGCACCCAGCCAAATGCAAAGGGATTCCCTTCAGATCAAAACTGAAGTATGTTTGTCAAATGGCCCACAAGCTCACCAGACTTCTTATTCTGAAATTATATCTGAGCCTTCAGTTTTGTGGTGACCTAAAGAGGCTGATAGGAAACCTCACAACAGAACAAAAAACTCAGTGTACCCTTTTCTACTGTAAAACACCAGTGAAGAGCTTTGTGCCTACAGTCCTTTTGTGAGTGTTGCTTTACGCAGGGAATGAAAAGCCCAAGTGAAGTTGTTGCTGACCTCCTACTTTCCTTAGATATTAAGTACATTTGAAATAATCAGAGATAATGGGACTGTTGCAGCAGGAGCCTGGAGGCAATAGCATGTGTTGTCTCTGCAACAAGTCGTTTAATCTCCGCATTGTCTGAATAAATTAATGATATTAGAAAATAAGTTCCACATTTGTCTTTGCTGCAGGAAATAAGCATTATTTACCATTTATGTAAGTGCTTTTCCTTATCCAAAATGATCCTAAAGTACTCTGTAAGTAGGATGTACTGGAAGTGTTGCTTCAGCACTATAATGCAGCCACCTCTGCTTTGGAGTAAAACAGCTATTCTGAGAAGTTGTGACATTGTGTGTGTAGTCAGGAATGAAAGTGGGAAAAAAAAAATGGGAAATTGCAGTTATCCAGGTCACGGGTGAAATACAAGTTGTAACTAGGCCTGAAATCTGGTCAGGAAACTGATTTTTCATGAGCCTTTGTAACGACAAAAAGAAAAGAATCCAGAGCTTTAATGAGCAGGAGCAGACAGAAGCCTGCAAATGCCATCTACTAAATGGTGTCTGCTGTAGCAGTGTGTCCCAGCACAGTGTCTGGGCAGTGGCCCAGCATCAACCTGGAGGGAAGAGCCAGTGTGTCCCTGGGTAGTCTGCAGGCACTGGCAAGGCTCAGCTCACCTGAATTTATTGGATAGAACAAAATCACAGCCTGAACAATAGCAAAACGTGCTCCGTGCTGGTTGTGTTCAGGGAGGATCCTGTGCCTCGTTCTGTTCGTGCTTAATGGGTGAATTCTGTATTGGTAATGTTTTAGCTGTGCCTTTGCTGGGAATCACCAACAGGCTGTGGTCTCTTCGGTCACATCTCTAACGGCTGAATTTTGCATCCTCAGAGGGTGGGAGTTTGACACCAGTGCGAGATGGTCCGTGCACACCTCGGCTGCGCTCTGTCAGCTCTTATGGGAACATCCGAGCAGTTACCACAGCCAGGAACCTGAACAAGTCCTTGCAGAACCTCAGTCTGAACGAAGAATGTAAGAGATTAAAAAATTCTGTCATTTTTTTATCCCACCTCTTTTTTTCACACCCTCTTGCAAGCCGCCGTGTGCGAACCAGTGTGCAGTGTGAAAATAACTTTTGTGCCTAGATTATTCAGCTGCCAGCTCCAAAGGATTAGGTGAGGAGCCCTCTCCTAATTAATTTCAATTCACTGGTCATTAATATTGATTTTATTTTTTTTTTTAAGTGTTTGGGGATCAAGATGATGTCTTTCAATTTCCTGCCATACATAGATTTTTCACTGTATTTAAAATACAGAGTATTTAAAATACTCTGTATTTTAAACATTCAGATTTTAGAGGGGGACTTTGTGGATTTGCCCACACCTTCACTGACCATTGTAGGATTTGGAAAAGTGCTGCTATGCCCGGGTGAAAATTGCTCTCCTATAGTCCCTGTTTCAGCATCTGCCTTCCTTTCTTTTGGCAGCTGGAAGCTCTGTTGCGTTTTCTCCTGGGAATCTCAGCACCAGCAGCAGCGCCAGCAGCACCTTGGGCAGCCCTGAGAATGAAGAGTACATCCTGTCGTTTGAGACGATTGACAAGATGAGACGAGTCAGCTCTTACTCTTCTCTGAATTCACTCATAGGTGAGTAAAGACCCTCCCCCTTCCTTTGGTGTCACCTTTCTTTGCATGTTCACACTAGGTTTTGTGGAAGGTTTGGATCTTAGCTCCTGCTAGATCTCTAGCAAAAGATCTTCTAGCAGCAAGCTGTTCTTGTGTCTGGTTAAGGCTATATGCAGAGCACAGCCCCTCCTGCTCTGGAGATGTTGGCTTCAGCTGTATGCCTCGCTGTGGCAGACAGCAATCCTCCTAGGAATATGAGCACGAAAATGTCACACATGAAGGGATTTTATGTCCACCACAGTTTAGTTGCCTAGATAATCAAAACCAAGTCCCCCCGTCCCATGGATGCAGCAGCTGGGCTGTCTGGCAGTAACAACTTCCCCCGATTATTTTTCATGTAGGTTGTATTTCTGTACAGCACAGCCATTTTGTTGTGTTATTCATACAAGAAAGCCTTACCGAACTCATTTTCCTTGCACATTCATATGCACGTTGTTAAAATAAGACATAAAAAAGAAGAAATCCTCGGCTGAGTCTCAAAAACAGAGACTGATAGTTTCACACAACTTGTTTTTGCGCAAAAACTCTGACTGGTCCCACTGCCTCCAGTCCCCTCTCCATCATTTCCTCTTGAACAAGCAGCTCCAACAGCAGGAACTGCTCTAAACTTCTCGACACTGTTCAACAGTCCTCCTTTTTCTGGGCATCTGACTTTGTGGGTAACATACATCTTTCTGCAGAGTGAAATGCTGTGGCACATAAAGAAGGGAGTTTTCAGCTGCACTTACGCGGTGCGTGGCTGATTTGCATGTAATGGCTGATTTGCATTTCTTTTGTGATACACAACTGGTATTTTTGTGTTGCACTACTTGCACTCAGTTGTTTTTTCTAATAATGCTCCCAGTCATGTTTGAGTGCTACAGTAGCTCTGCTTTAAACTGGCTGTGGCTTTCCAGACTGAACAATTTGGGGATTATAACACAGCCAGTGTGCAGAAGGGCTTAACTTCTGCAAGTCTCCATCCAGGGAGCACAGAAGGTAGCATGTAGCTGAGACATGTTGGGGGAAATCTATATATATCATCTTAGTGAGCTATCCATGTGCCACAATTTTCCAGCCTTCAAAAAATCGGTGCAAAAAGAATCTGGAGTCTCCCTTGATGCGAGGCTTGCCTTGGCTGAAGAAGCACTTTGCTCCCTGCGTTTGCTGGAAAAAGGGATGGCGGCTTGACTCTCCTGATGTGAAAGATCCTGGGATTGTGATTTGTGAGACCTTAAGCCCCCGTGGCAGTTCAGAGTCATTTGTTCCTTAGAAACGTGATTGATTCATTTGCTTTTAGTTGTAGGTAGTGAAACTGTATTTTCTAAAGCATGGCAGAAACGTTAGGAAATTTCTCTTTCTCTTAAGCTCCAGAAGCTAGTTTTCCTCAGTTCCTGTGGTGCTAAGTGGTGTCTGCTTGATGCCTTCTGCAAGTCTCACAAGATTTTTTTTTCCAAATGTGCTGGAAGCTCTAGAGATCAGCTGGAGGTGCGTCAGGGAAACCTAAAGAAACCACAAGAGCAGTTCTCTGAAGCCTGTCTCATTCCTGTTTAATCAGAAGAGCTCATAGCCAGCTGGAAACAAGAGAGCTTATAGAAGTGTTTAAAATTCATAACTCACAGAGAATCCCATTACCTTCAGCATTTGCTTCCCGAAAGCTGGGCTTTTTTCATTTCTACTGAAGAAGCACCATCTCTCAGCCCGCTCTCATCTGGTCCCCAAGGAAGGAGTTTTCAAAACCCCATCAGCTCCAGCCGCCCATGGTGCTGCTGTGCAGCCAGCCCAGACTCAGATTAACACTGCTGTTGGCATTTGTCACTTGCAAGTAGCAGCTGCAGCTAGCCTGTAACAGTGCAGAAGTGCCCATCTGTCTTGGGGTGAAGGTCTTTAAGTTCTAGCAAAGAGTAGAATCCTGCTGTAGCTCAGAGGAGTCACCAGAACGATGGATCTGCCCTGAATGAAGGAATGTTTTGCTCTGCTCTGTATCTCCTGGCAGAATTAACAGTGATTTGGCTCTGCAGTAATGACTGTGCCCCAAGTGTTTGGGACAGAGTAAAAGGGATGCTTTGTGCACATGGGTAGAATCAAACCCAAGCAGAAATCCAGTCTGTAGTAGTAAAAGGAGAAAATATCAACCACAGTTTTATCCTGTGTTGATTCACTGATGCTCGGAGCTTTCTTCCTCTCCTGTGGTTTTAGGAATGTGGCTCTAGAAGGAATTTCCTGGATCAGCCTATCCACTTCACTGACACTGTGGCATCATAGAATGTAATTCTTCCCACAAACCCAAGGAAAACCTCCGTGCGCCCTCTCCTGCCATTTTACAAACAGCTTCCTAGCAAACTACCAGCAAAACGTGACCAGAAAAGGCAGCAGGTACCTTTGGTCTCTGGGTGTGCTGTTTTCTGGCAGACCAGTCCTTGCCCAGGCAACTGTGGGTTACCAGAAGATTGTTTTCTGGCCCACGTGTGGCTGAGCTGGCAGCAGCCAGGTTTGGTTAGCTAATACACGACATGCAAACACCAGTTTGGTTGGGAAGCTGAGCTTTGCTTCTATTTCCAAAAGACAAGTCATTAATCTTTGCATTCTGATTTTGTGCTTTGTTGTTGGTTTTTTTTTTTGTTTAGTTTTAAGATGGGAAAAGAAAAGGTATTGAGATGAGGGCTTTGCATACCTTGAAGGTGATTATTCATATTTAAATTGTATGATTAAAAGTCTTTGTCCTACGGAGAGCATCACTGGAAAGATTATATGAAGGAATGATCAAAGGAAGAGGAGGAAGCCTTGGAGCAATGAATGCAGGGGAGCATTTCTCTGCTTCAGCAGGAGAGCTGGGGGCAGGAAGCTGTTTGCTGTGTCACAGGAGCCTCTCTGAAGAGCTGCCTTGAAGTAACACCCGCAGCAGGAGGTGACTGCAGTGAGGATGACGAAGGCAAGAGGTGTAGGTGGGCAGTGAGCTGCAGAGAGGAGGCTGCTGGGACAAGGTTGTCCCCCTGTACTCTGCACTGGTGAGGCCGCACCTCGAGTATTGTGTTCAGTTTTGGGCCCCTCATTGCAAGAAAGACATTGAGGCCCTGGAACGTGTTCAGAGGAGGGCTACGAAGCTGGTGAGGGGCCTGGAGCACAGGCCTTATGAGGAGCGGCTGAGGGAGCTGGGATTGTTCAGCCTGGAGAAGAGGAGGCTCAGGGGAGACCTTATAGCACTCTATAACTTCCTGAAGGGAGGTTGTGGTGAGCTAGGGGTCGGCCTTTTCTCTCGTGTACACAGTGATAGAACTAGAGGCAATGGTTTCAAACTGCGCCAGGGGAGATTCAGGCTGGACATTAGGAAATATTACTTCTCGGAAAGGGTGGTCAGGCATTGGAATGCACTGCCCAAGGAGGTGGTGGAGTCACCGAACATGGATGTGTTCAAGAGATGTTTGGATGTTGTGTTGAGGGATAGGATTTAGCTGGGGAGTATTGGTGATGGTTGGACTGGATGATCTTTTAGGTCTTTTCCAACCTTGATGATTCTGTGATTCTGTGATTCTGTAGAGCCTCCTCTCTTGCTGGCCAGAATATTGGAATTCACTACCATGAGAAATAATTGGTTAACCAGCGCTATTTATAAGTAGGACTTCACAAAATGGCAAAATACAGGGATCTGAGTGGGCTTTGGAAATTGTTGCAGAGGTTGCCCTTCAGCTCGTCCTATTTGTCCTGCACTGTGGAAGCAGCATGGTGGAACCAGGGCAAGGCCTGGACACTGTTGCACAGCCATGTGAGGCAGCAGCTGCCCTGCATGGCATTGCTGAGGCAGTAGGGAGCCAGGATGGGAGGGAAATCCCAGCGTGTGGCAGTGGGCAGCAGAGCAGCATGGCTGGTTTTGTGGCTGTGGTTCCATGATGTGCCAGTGTTTGCCCTGGCCTCACACACCCACTCTGGGCACAGGCAGGGAGCAGTGGTGTGGGCTGGCCATGGCAGCTTGCAGGCTGTCAGCACTGTGCACGAAAAATCAATTTGCCATTCCTCTGGAGAGTGAGCTTCTGTTTGTGGCTGTCGAGGTAGAGTACAGAAAGCTATCTGAATTTCTGATGTTTTCTCCATTGGAGGAGCTCCCGCAGGACCTACAGTGTCACTCTGGGATGAGGAGAAGCATATGGGATGCTGCCTTACAAAGCACTGGGATCAGTGTTGATGGGAACCAGATAGCTGAGCCCTCAGGTGCTGCTCGGTGTGAAGTATTCCAGCTATAAGCTTTCACCACACCAATCCCAAACATGCTTTTCCCTGCAGATGGAGCATACAGGAGCAGAGCTGCCTCCAGTCCGAGGCACACGACAGTGCAGGTTCAGCCATTGGTCAGCTTTTGCTGCTGTGTTGGGTAGGCACTGCATCTTCCAGGGATCAGGGCTTACAATCACTGCAGTGATTTTTAAAGAGGGTTAGAGAGAGACAGCGTCACAGTTTGGTGAAACAGAAGGGGTGAATAGAAGCATTGGTACAACGTGGTCCTGAGCTTCGTATGCTTGGTGACCTCAGCCAGGTTCCTTCCTTGGGGCAATGATGTGATGCTGGCTGTCACACCAAGCTGGGAGCTACGTGCGTGCAAACGAAATCAAAGGCGTCAGTGAAGAAAGGCAATTTATTTTTGACGTTCTTAGCTGAAAGAAATCATTTTGTAAATCTATACTGCAAGGTCCATTTAACTGGCTTTGAATCAGTCTGACTAATTACAGAGCTGTCTGCTTAAATTAACACCCCCGTCCCCCTTGCTCGGCCCTTTGTTTGCATCTCGTGGATATTTTCCTCGTTTCAGTGCAGTACATGAAATCAAGCTGCTGCTCCTGCTGCCGCCTCTGCTGCCTCCCTTTATCCCAGTGAGTCCACATTTGGGTTCCTGCAGGAGCTGTGTCGGATGTGTCACCGGGCTGAATCAGTGCACAGAACAGCATTAAGGGGGGGGAGGGCAGAAAGCAGCACTCCTCCAGCCCCAGTGCTGAGCCTTTGTAGAAATTCCCTCTGTTCTTTTCAAAGGCTGCGCAGTGAATGAGGAATTGCACTGGCGCAGATCAGTTTTAAATTTGTTTTTCATGACACTTAGATGTATAAAAAATGTTATTGGTTTTTTTCCTCCTTCATGACTGCGTCATGAATGAGGTGGTTATCAGAGAAACTGATGAGCACCTCCTCACTCTTCCTTTCTCCCTTTTACTGCCTTTCAAGGGCTCTAAAAGGGTCCGCACCATTCAGATCCCCGCAGCTCCTTGCAAAGCTTCTGGCACAGCATGCAGAGGGTAGGGATGCTGAGCTCAGCTGCTGTGGCACCGCCTGGCTCCGGGGCTGGGGCTGCTGTCCTCCCATGGCCCATCGCTCTGTGTGTCTCCAGCTTTGCTTTTCCTGCTAACAGTCCTAAGAGCTTCCAGAGTGAATGTGCGGATTGCAGAAGTGAGACCCAAGTGGTCAGAAGCCCAAAAGGACAGACAGTGTTACATCACTGCTTTTTCTGCCTGGGAGGCCCATTCCTCTTCTGCACAGGGCGCTTACTGTGTGCTGACATTTTCAAATGCAGATAAAGAAATTGTGAAAAAGATGACGGCTTTTGCCAGCTGTGACCAAAGCCAAAACCTGAGGTCGGATTCGCACTGATCCAAATCAGTTCTGCTGAACCCACACACGCTGTCCTTGCGTGTTCCTTGGTTCCATGTCCTCAGCCAACGTAAACCACGTACAACAGATCAATGCCCTTTGACAGTGCTGTGTTTTGACGGTGGTTTTTGCTTTCTGGGATCATCACCCTGTGCCCTGCTTGCATTGGAAAGGTTAGGCTCATCTGTAGGGCCCTGCTGTGTAGGTCACCCATGGCAAACGGGCAGTGCTGCCTGAGCGGTGCTGTCATAAATACTCATCAGTGAGGCTGCTATGCGAAACTCTGAGAAATTCTTCGCATATCAGCCAGGTAAGAGACCCTTTGTTTTACAGGTCAGGTGGAGGGATGGGGGGAGGTTATCGCCTTTGCTTTTTGCACAGCGTTTGTCACATGCTGGGGAGATTTTCTGGCAGAGGAAGATTCGATTGTCTGGTGCAGACAGCCATATGGCTGTGCACTGTGCGTGCTGCTGAAGTTTATAACTGCACACCGCTTGCTTGCTTCAGCTTGAGTTCAAAACCAAACTGTCCATGTCTGTTTTCTGTTGGCCTGAGCATCGGGTTCAGCTGTGCAAGGTGCTTGCTGACCAAGGAACCCTGTCTTCACAACTTAACGCTTTATATTTGGATGCCTACAGAAACACGGAAGGAAATGCAGTAACAGCTTGATCTGTCATTTACCATTGATTGTGACTCATCTGAAATCCCTATTTTTGTTCCTTTTTTTTATTTTTTTTTTGTTAGTGTAACTGCTTTAATATTGTCCAAATGGCTCAATTCCCAAAAGACAGTGTTGTACCTATTGCACTCGGTGGGGGTTAGGAGAAAGAATAACGTGTTGAAGATTCACCTAAAAGCAGCAAAATGAAACATTCACTGGGTTGTGTCAGTTGTTACAAAAGCTTATTAATTTGATTTGTACTCAAATCTATCAGTCCCTACTGCTGAAATAGCAAACTGCAGATATTCTCATTAAACAACAAATTGGCAATTGAGGAATTGACACAAATGTCAGCAGTAGAGGCTGTTAGGCTGGCTGCTTCACAAAGGTACAGTTCTTACAGCTTCACTTTAAAATTTAGCACTTAGCAAACTTGTAGAATACTTAAGGCCTTGCACAGTCAAGCGGAGTATTAATCCTTAAAGCAGCTATAAAAGTAACCATCAAAATATAAGCCCCTAACTACATCCTTACTGCATTTAGTATTTTAGCTCAGGAGCTCCAAAGGCTCTGTCTGGTGTTCCATTTGGCTTTTGCAGTTCAGTTGCTGCAGGGGCACAGCAGACTAGCAGTTTGATTGAGGCTTATTCGAGTAATCTGTATTTTGCTTTCTGCCACTCTCGTTTTACCAACTCTTGCAGAGTTCACAAAGAAGGACAAAGAAGAGGCAGAATGCCCACGTAGGGTGTTTGTGAGCTCTTCTCTTGATGTTTTCTGAGGTGCCATTGTGATGTGCAGAGTTCTAATGAATTTTCTCACCTAAGATGAAAGAGTTTGGGTTGATGGGTTGTCGCGTGCTCTGAGGATTTGTTTTTTGTTTTGTTGTTATTGTAGGCGTGAGTTTCAACAGTGTTTATACCCAGATTTGGAGAGTTCTCCTTCACCTAGCTGCTGACCCCTATCCCGACGTCTCCGACTTGGCAATGAAAGTTCTCAACAGCATTGCCTACAAGGTATGCCCTTCTGTGTGCATGTGTGTCCATCAGGCTTTTGTATGTTGATTTTCTTCATGCCCAGGTGCAGGGTAGGTAGGCTGAGCTGCACGGGTCCATTGGAGGGCTCTGGTAAGTGATCCTAGTTCAGCCTGAACCTGTTTCTGAAGGAGCTTGCAGTGTTTCAAAATGATAAACGCTCATGTGAAGTCTTGCTGAAGTAGAATAAATAAATGGGGGAGGGCCTGGGATCGTAAATTAGGCACAGACCTTAGACAGTAGGTCGTGTTTTCAAGTGTACTTATCTGATCAGTCCCTGGGAGAAACCTTCAATATCCTTCATTAAATTATCCGTTTGCAAACCGATTTAGATTATGCAAGTGGGACTGGCCTGCAGACTGAAGCCACAACGGCTCTCCAATCCAGGTGAACTAGTACATGTGAGTCAGCATGCAGACACCCCTGCCACTACTCACCTCCCAGCCAGGCCTACCCGCCTAACCACCATCCTCATCACATCTCATCCTCCAAGGATGACAAGATGTCCCTGGAGGCTGCCATCACTGCTGTTGGGAATTGCCAGCTTGGGGAGCTGGAGCAGCACCCTCACCTCCTCCCGAGGCGAAGCACCAGGCCACCCCAGAACATCTTCTCACCAACTGCCTTCCCCCCGCCCAGCAGCGGTGTCAGAGCTCTGACTGCAGCCCTTCCCCATGCTTGGATTCCACCTCTGTAGTTGCTGTAGCATCCAGACCATGAGCCATTCCAATGCGAGATGGCGTCTCTTACTGATGGTTTCTAATGAATAACCCTAAGTCTTCAGTTGGGGCTTCTAAGCTGAAGTTCTGCAGTAAGAGATGCCAGCATTGTGCACTACCATTTTAACGCCTTAGAGACTTCTTGCTTTTCAATCCGATTTTCTCTTGAGAAAATAGTTACTTATTTAAATTCCTCCCTTTGTTTTAAGCATACCTGTCAGCGAGTTGGCAATGTCTGTGTTTGGGGATAGAGAATGGTTTTGACAGTGGGGGTGGTGAGGTCAGTCCTCCCCTGGTGATTCTGTTGTACAACAAATTGCTGTCAGTCACAAGGTTCCAAATGAAGGTGAATAAGAAAAGTGAAAAGATTTCCATCTCAGCTCGCGCTGCACAGAGCTGTTTTGGTGTTGAACGTTGGAAGGCTCTTTGCAAAATGAAACGTTAATCTGACTATGGGATTTAAAGGGCTATAAAAGGAAATGGATCTGCTTTTTCTGACTTAACTATTTTTTCAGGACTGACTCCTTTGGTGGTGGAAAGAAATGTATAAATATTAATAAAGGTGCGGTTGTGCCCTGCAGATGTCTTTCCCAGCACGGCTGTGGTTCTGCTTAGCCAGCAGGAATGTTGAGCATTGTGCTGTGATTTGCGTAGGAATGCTGTGACTGTTTGATAAATTGGGTGCTGGTTCTGAGCAGTCTGGTCCTAAATTCTTTGCACAGGAAGGAATCCAAAAGCTCAAGAGGGTGGATATCACACATCTCATGCTCTGCTTCTCACACAGCTGCTCTCTCAGGCAGTGGCTCTTCAGATGGTTTTGCAAAACAATAAAAGCATTCCCATTTATGAAGATTTTTATCTGGGGTCGCTCCAGTGAATGAAGCTTATTTGTTGTTCTTAGCCGTATTTGTTCTTCTGTGAGCCACAAGTGGCATAAGGCCAGCATTTAAACGTGCAGTTTGTCCAGTGGTTTGGGCAGACTCATATATGGTGGCTGTGCTCTCTGTGACACTGTGCATTTGCTGTTGCCAGTACACCAGCCTTAGGTAGCTTCTCAAATGGATTCCTCCCATGGAATCTTGTTAGCAGCCCCCCAGGATGGAAGATCAAACTTCAGACTGTAGGATCCGGTCACAGACAGAGCTCCCACTGTGAGCAGTGCTGCCAGGGTTTATGGTCCCAAATCCAACCTCCTCTGCTGGCATGAGCCTGGATCAGCTGTAGGAACTGCTGTCGCATCAAGGAAATTGTTAACCATTACCTTGTGTTTGGCTGTACAGTGAAACCTTTCCTTGGTGCTTGTGGAGCTTGGGCTGCACGTGGCTGGGAGCAGCCTGGATCCCTGCCCCTCCCAGGTTAAGCACATGCAGATGGTTGTGTTCCCATTTGGTTTCTGAATATCAACAAAAGTTGATTTCCTTGATTAAAAAAAAAAAAGCCCTGTTGCATACTAAGTAAAGCACTTGGATGTTCAGGGGTTTAATGCTGTTCTTCTGGTTGGTACAGAATTCAGGGAAAAAGGCTTCATTTTGGAGCTTGGACATCTGAAAGTTTCCTCTGTTAACAGAATAGAATGCTGCAGTTTGTGTGGCATTGGTGTTTCTGCTGTTTTTTAGCTAAAGGAACAAAGTAGCCATGGGCTGACATTTGGGAATGGCGCTGTTTACCCTCATCTTCATTCCTGGTGAACTGAGTGCTTAGCTGCATTGCTAGGCTCTGTGCTTTGAGTCCTCATGATTTTCCAACATGCTTTGTACCAGGTAGGTGTCAGGCATGGAAATCAGTCACCCTGAGGGCTGTGCAGGCAGCACCAGTGCAGTGTGTAGCTGTGAGAAGCAAGCACTGCAGCACTGTGACACCAGGGCAGTGCTGCGGGTGATGGGATTGTGCAGGAGTTCAGGTTGTGTCTGCATTTGTGGAGCAGTTATTTTTGTTTTCCAATGAGGCAGGTTCCACTCCGTGTAACGGAGCCATGAGTACAGCTCTTGATCTCCAGGAGAACTCCAGTGGTCTTTAAATAGGGCGATGTCTTTCTGAGCAGCTGGTGAGTAGGTTGCACAGACGTGCATGCTTCCTGAGTTGGAAATGTGCAGTTTTATTTCCTGGGCTGATTAGACATTGCTGGTTCTCCCACAGATCGCTGCTGAGTTGTGATTTATATTCATGATGCAGATTGGAGTGATACAATCTCATTCCCAACCTGATCTTTCAAAAGTCCCTAGCACGCTTTTTGTACCAAAGCAAACAAACAAACAGGAGCTGGTAAGCAGTGTTTTTAAGAGTTTTTGAAATCGAAATTAATTAAGGAAAGTTTGCTTCCCTCCCAGATTGCCTCACCCAGCTGTTTTTAATGGAAGCCTTGAGGCTGAATTGTCCCAGCAGCGATTCCTCCACCGATATCACTCTTGGTACAGCTTTGCTGTGCAGGAGCGAGCGATTCTGACAGCATGCTCTTTTTTTCTTTCCTCTACCGGGTGTCAATTTGCAAAGTTATGAATTACCATTTCCCCTCCTGAAAGAGGTGATGTGACGGGCAGAGGAGCAAATCCCTGGGAAACGGGGAGCTGCAGCCTCCAGCAAAACGCTGTCATGTCACCTTGCACAGCTCACTGGCAGAAAAGAAATTCCTCTGCTGTTTCCCCAGGAAGAAGGAAGGCTGCTGCCACATTCCCCTCGGTGTGCCCCTTCAGCACACTGTCACTGGCTTGTCGTGTCCCTCTGCTGTGACACGAGGGGACCAGAGCTGTTTCAGGTGACAGAGATCTGACTGCAAGAATCTGAAAACTGAGCCTTCTGTGACCAATTAGAACTAGCAGTGAATAATTATCTGTGACTAGTTGTTGCTTCTGCTTTCCTTCCGTTCTCTCTGTGATTTTTATGTCCCAGCTGCTCACTGAAGACCCCGCTGCACTCATGACCGTGATGAGTGACACCGGAGCCCCTCTCACCTCATATGGGAAGGAGGAAAGTAACCCCAAGTCAGCCAGCCTGTAGGAGGGGTGGCCCAGGCTTATCCGAGGCCATGGCATTTGATGTGTGCCCCTGGAGCCAAGCAGGTGGTGGTCAGGGCTCGAGACCTTGAGCCAGTGGAGCTGGAGCTGCATGCTTTGCTCACTGCCATCCCCGTGCCTGCATCTGGGACCTTTCCTAGGAGGAAGGACAGATGTTTCTTTCAGGATTAGGTCTGTGTCAGCCTGCAGGAGGGCCTGGCTGTGTTGGGCAGAGCTGTGAGCAGCCCAGCTATGCAGACCTGCTGCCTTCCTCTGCGAGCCGGTGTGGGCTGGTGTGTAGGATAGGGGCATCCTGCAGTGACTTCCACAAAAGCTCAGCTCCCATTAGGGGAGTTGCAAAGGCAATGGGAGGCAGATCTGTGCCTGATGTGCAAGGACAGCTGTGACCCAAACAGGAGATGCAGAATCAGGATGGGTACTGGAGTCATGGGCAGTGGTGGGAGCTCTGTGCTGTCAGCTCACCTCGTGGTGCAAGTTGTGCTGTGGGTCCTGGGCTGTGACTGCTTTCGGGAAGAGGCTGATATGTTGGTCAGTTATGTCTCTGTAAGCAAAAGAACGATGCTGTCTGGTAAGTGCTGTCAGACTCCAAGAGCAGCAGAATTGTCTGACATGTTGAAAACTGCACAGGGACTTTTCACATATATTTTTAAACACCCCCCCACACACACTGATAGAGAGCTTAACTTCATCGAACCCCGGGTGTGCAATTGTACCATGTAATAAACCCCTGCAATTGCTGTTCTGCAGTCCTGTTCAGCCCTCTGTTGTGTCTTTCCCTCTAGGCAACAGTCAATGCTCGCCCCCAGCGCATCCTGGACACGTCCTCACTGACGCAGTCGGCGCCTGCCAGCCCCACCAACAAGGGCATGCACATCCACCAAGTGGGGTAAGTGGGCCCAGGGCTCCCCATCAGGAGCCCACCGGGGTCTTGTAGCTTCTTGGTTTAGTGCTGGTAAGAGGCTTAGGAACAAAAGCTCTGGGGGCAGGTGGGGAGTTTCTACACGGTACTCCTTTCAGGACAAAGCATCATAAGGCATGCTGGTTATCGAAAGGTGAATTGAAGGGACGTGTTGAATGTTGCTGATTTTACTGATGCACTCTGACCTGAGGTATCCAGATTTCCCATTGAAGTCTGATCTCTTTTCTCCAGTTTCGGTTAAAAGACAGGGTTACTGATGGTCAGCAAGTGATACCTAAACTCAGAGAAACTAAGGCAACAGTATGAGCAGTGCTAGGCTTGAAAATGTGATTCTTTCCCAGAGGATGCTGTCCAAGGGAAAACACCTGGCTTGAGATCTGGCAGCCTCACCATCCATGTGCAGCAGAGAGATTGAAAGTTGGAAAGGAGGGCTCTGAACTGCTCAGTGATGCTTTTAATGTCTTCTGGTAGCATTATGCAACCGTGCAATTGCACAGATGTCAGTTTGCACGCCAATCAAAATGCTGTCCTGTGGTCTGCCAGGGCTCCAGTCACCACATTGCTGGTCACTGTGCCATGGTCGCACCCATACATGTGGGTGTGTGGCTGCTTCACCTGCAGGTTCCCAGAATTTTGCTTTCCTGATCCTGAATCTGGAGTTGGCTCAGTCGGGATTTACTGCTGGGATTTGTAACTTTTTTGGACTGTGGGTTTGGATTGTTTTGCTTTTGTAGAGGAAGCACAGCAGTGAAGGATAGGTCTTGTCAGAAGCAAGCAAAGTAAAAGCAGTAATGTAATTCGCATGCAGGAGTAAAGGCAGCAGAGCAGATAATGATAACGTAGCTGGTTTTAGCCTCTGCCCTCGTGTTTGGGGGTTAGCTTTGTTTCTGCTTTGAGAGGGAGCACTGAACTGCTTGCTGCTTGTAGAACCGGGCTGATTCTCAGAGGTGGAAAGCATGTCAGGACTGCAGTTTAGTGAGACGTGCCAGGTGTCAGGGGATACGTATCAGAGTGGTTCAGAAAATGAGGGCAAGTCACACGTCTGCTGCTGTCTAAATCCTTTTACTCTTTTGATCTGTAGAGGATCACCTCCAACCACCAGCACAAGCAGCTCCAGCCTGACAAATGATGTGACAAAGCAACCGGTCAGCCGGGACATCACGTCTGTGCGACCTGCCAACGTGGGCAACATGGGGGTTCAGTACACTCCCCACTCCCATCAGTTTCCCAGAACAAGAAAAATGTTTGACAAAGGGCCGGAGCAGGTAAAGAGACTTTGCTTTCAGTTCTGATCCCCTGCTCCACTGGGTTTTGTTACACTTTCTGTTCTTTGTGTTTTATTTCTGCGTATCCTTCATTTGCTTCTAGCTGCTGCTAACACCAGGGTAGCTTCTTTTAACCAGTAAAATAAAAATGGATTAATTTTTTTTCTCGGGGATATGTTTTATGACTCTGATACAGGACATTACTCACTTCTGCTGCCACCAAGAAGCATTTAATCCGAGTTGATTGTTTATTCTTTCACAAACATTTGTCTGCCTGAGCGATAGTGCACAGCTGCATCTCTGTCAGTTGCTTTTCCTCCAACCTCAGCAAAGCATTGACAGAGGCGGACAGAGGGACAATTCTTCCTCCTTTAACATGCAGGCAGATGTTTCTCTTGAGATACTGGGAGATGCCCTTGCAGCAGCAGACTCACCTCCTTTACTGCAGTCCTGATCCACTCTGTGCTTGGCAGCCTCTCTTCACTAAGCACGGGAACAGATGTGAGCCCAAAATGGCACTGGGAAGACCAGAGCTTACTACAGGTCACTGCTGGGAGACATCTGGCCAGCCAAGAGCTGTGGTGTCTTTTATTTTCAGCATCAGGCCGACAGGGGGTTTGCATCCATGTTAGCATCCAAACAACAGTCACCAGGTACTGGGCATTTTTCCATTTAGAGAAGCATGAAGAACTGGTATGGTGCCAAGTGGAGGAATGCTGTAATGTGCACAATGGATTCTGAATGTCACTTTCAGATGACTTTAGATGAGTCATCTCAGACGAGTATGGTTGAGTCCAAGCACACTCAGGTGCACTTGTGGCCATCACTCAAAGGTAGCACTTGGCAGTGGTCATAGAATGGCCTGGGTTGAAAAGGACCACAATGATCGTTGAGTTTCAGCCCCCTGTTATATGCAGGGTCTCCAACCAGCAGCCCAGGCTGCCCAGAGCCACGTCCAGCCTGGCCTTGAATGCCTCCAGGGATGGGGCATCCACAGCCTCCTTGGGCAACCTGTTCCTGGTCAGTGCCCCAGATCCAGCTGGCTGACAGTAGTTTGATGTTTGCCCCTCTCTTTACTTCAGAGCATTTCCAGGATGTTTCTGGTGCTTGCTCTGTGAGAGGAAACTGGAAAAGGCATTATGGAAGGGGGAGATGGGAAGTGGTAAGGTGTGTGTTTGGCAAGCCACAGGCCGAGAGTACATCACAGATTTCAGGTTTCCTGACTTCTGGGAATTAACTGTTCTTTATTAAACTAGCATTTGTGTAGAGCCAATGCTTCTGTGTGATTCCAAGAAAAATTTGTCGAAGCATTAGTAGGAACAGCTTCAATTCTAACGGGGATAGCAGCAACAGCATGGCTCATAGTTCAGAAAACCTGAATGAAGCCTGGGTGAATGGAGTGGTATCTCTTTTTTATTTCTTTTTTGATGTCTTATGCTTTATAATGGACATTTAATGCATATATGCCCTTGATCTGAAGGTGGGTTATCCTGAATCACCTTCCCCTCACCACTGCTTCTAATGCCAGGTTCTTGTGTAGACCATGAGAAACCTCATCCTGCGACGTTGTTTTTGTGATACACAAACACTTGGGCTCGTGATTCATGCTGCAGCCTGGTTGTGTCGTGTGCTGTGCAGATGAGGTTGTTTGTACATTTCTGAACAGTTAATGTAATGGCAGTGGTCTTGGAGCTAGACACAGAAATCTTGGTATCCTTGGCAGTGTTTTTGAGGGCTTTTCTCTGCTCGCAGATCTGCCACAGGCAGTCTGTGTACTGTGTGTACAGTTTGCCCATGCAAGTGAGATGGACGTGGGGTAACATCTTGTTCTCTTTCTGGACAGACCACTGATGATGCTGATGATACCGTTGGACACAAAAGTTTCATTTCAGCCACAGTGCAGACGGGGTTTTGTGACTGGAGTGCGAAGTACTTTGCTCAGCCTGTCATGAAGGTAATACTTTGTTGTCTTTCTGAATCATGACTGCAGCTCTTGAAAGGTTGAGGTGCTGGTTCTTAGCACAGGCTAGAGGCCTCATCTGTTCACTTTGCCTTCTTTCCCTCTTCTGGCTGATGAGGGAAAGGAATAGGTGTATTTCCATCATCCTGCTCTGATGAGCTGTGTGACCACTGCCTACCACAGAGTGCAGGAGAGGCAGTGAGAGCCAGGAAGGTCAGGTATTAGCAGGGGCAGAGCCCAGAGCAAAAGCCCTGCTTGCATAGAATGCTTTCAAGAAAGAATGTAGAAATGAGGGGAGGTTCTTGAATGGAGATGGGACAACAGAATGTACCCTCCCCTTGTAGTGAGGCATGGCTCTGTACTCAAGCGTGACCTGGGAGCTGTGCCTACATGCACCCAGTCTTGATTCCTTTACCTTAGCAAGGAAAACACGATGGCTGTTGGAAGTCTACATGACAGTATGGGGAAAACTTCAGAAGCATCGTTATTCTTTTCAAAGTTCAGCAACAAAAAAAACTTACTGCATCAAAGAATGCAGGTTGTAATGACAAATCTCCATTGAGATCTCTTTAGAAGTGAGTGCTTTCTGGTAACTCTAAGTTGGTTTCATATGAAGTGAGAGATGCAGTAAAGCTTTATTCTAGGAAAAAAAAAAATAGACAAAACAACGAGACAAAACAAAGCTCTTCAGAGATGAGCAGAGATTGTCAATGACTGGAAATAAACACTTAAATTCCCAGAATCTTTTAGCCAAAGATCGGCTTTCAATCTTAAGCGTGAAATCAAAGTAAGCAGTAAACCCTGCCTTGATATTAGCAAGCACCATGAAGGTACCTTGGGATTCAAGCAGCACAAACTGTAACAGAACTTTCAGCTTAACTTTTGGAAGTATTGCAATTAATGTGAACTATAATGCACCGTTTGTATTAATGCCACCACCTGAGCAACTCAGCAGTGGATGCTTTTATGCAACCGCCGATGCTTAAATCTTCAGAATATGCAAAGAAATGGCACATTTTATGTGCTGCCTCATCTAAGAATTGCCACTGAGCCATCTGTTACTGCTCCTTCCCATCTCTAGGCGTGTTACATCGTTTGGTGTTGAGGTGAGGTAATTGCCCCCAAGTTTAAGGCTATCAGAAAACCAGTTATGTGGCAGCTAGGTTTCCGTGTAGCTTTAATTTGTTTAGAAAATCACCAGGAGGAAAAACTAGATGGTGGAGTGATTGCCTGACACTTCCTCAGCTGCTAGTGAAATTAACTTTCTTCTGATATCATTAGCAGAATAATTCATTAGGAAATACATCTGGCCCATGGGGCTCGGCCAAGCTTTATAGCGGGGTTTTCTCGTATCAAAATGAGTTTCAGTGTCTCAATTCAAGTCCAGAGGAGAGTAAAAGAAACAGAGGAGGATGTTCTTCCATCCCTTAGTTCTTATTAAAAACATTTGTCTACTTTCTAAGGAAAAAGAGGGGTGTCTTATTAATACAATAAATCACAGTAGACAGCCAATCAAAATGCAGTTTAAATGTGTAGATGGGGAGCTGTGTATGTGTGTGTATATATATAGATTTAGTGCTTCGTGTGCATAAAATTAAGAAAATTGGGGGAGGAAAGAAAACATACGGAGTGTTCTCATATTAATTCATAGAAGCAGGGAGGGGGAGTCCTGGAAATGAAAATTTCAGGCTTTCCTTTCACTGCAGTGAGTCCCAAAGAGTTCAGTGTGTCACTGTGAGAATTGAGATGCTCCAGGCTACATCCCTGTGCAGAACATGTGCACAATGATCTCTCTCTCCAGCTTTTACTCTGAAAGCAGGAGTAGTAGTGTGTATGTTCTCTTAGTTTCCCTGGTTTGGGTTGGTGACATTCACTGCCCTGGGTTGCATTTTGTGAGCACAGAGCATCCTCAACAGCAGTATTTTAGGTAAGGTTTGCTCCAAACAAAATCTGTGTTTCCTAATGAAACGAGGAAGTGAATTGATTTCCTCATTACTTTTGTAAAGCAGCCTTAAGAGGCCACGTGGAGGTTTTTCTGCCAAAAAGCTTGCGTGTTATACTGACTGATAGGGAATTATTTGGGGCTTTGTAACGAGGGTGGGTGGTAGATGTGCAAGGGGCAGGGAGATGTCCCTCTGCTACAGCTTCCTTTGGCACATCTTGTGTACCCAGGCAGCCGTGGCCATGCTGCAACTCGTGTCTTGGCTGAATGTCCAAAGAGTGCTCCTTTCCTAGAATCTGTTCCTGCAGCAGCGAGGAACAAACAGCCCTGGCTTGCAGCTGCTGTCTTTTGGGAGCTTTACCCTCATGAAAAAGGCAAAGAGTAAAGTCTACAGAGCACTGATGGAAAAAGATGACGTTGATGTGCAATTCCAATACTTCATTTGGAGATGCTGCCTGCCGTCATAAACAGGGAAAGATAAGACAACTATTCCTGTAATGAATAAACATAAAATGACTGTGAGTGCATCTTAGTCATATTTAATTTATGAATTCAGCTTTGCTTCATAGACCTCGCTATGAGAATGCTTTCATTGGAAAGATTGAGGGATTAATTTCCAGCGTAAATCAGTGGCTGGGATTCGGGCCATCATGCTGCCTTTGATTTATCGATTATCTAATCAGATGCGTGGAGGAAGAAAACACCGCATTGTAAATTCTTGGTGTGCCAGGAAAAACAGTTACCTACCACAGCTCTCATCTCTGCAGAAGTCGTTCCTCTTCCCAAAGCTGGGGTGGCAAAAGGCTGTTCTGCTCACCACGGGCAGCCTTGGACCGCGTGGCACAGGAAAACCTTGTTGCCAGCTGTCAGGAAGCCCTGAATGAAGGAGAGCAGAGCCAGCATCTGCTGCTCGCAGGGCTGGCAGAACACGCAGGCAGGAGCTGGGAAGGATCCTGGAAGGTGAGAATTACATAAGGAATCCTTCCTGAAAAATCCCAGCCCTCACTTCAGCGCTCTGTGCTCTGTCTTGGCTGTTGCTCAAAGTGCTGGTGGAGGAGGGAGCCCTCTGTGCCATGCTGCAGTAACTCTGTGCGGGGACAAACTGTATTTACTACAGGAGCAAACTGCTGAATTTTCCCCGCTCCCACCCGAATCCCGACTTCCACACTGACGTGGAGGGACGCTGTTAAAAAAGAACTCGGTTGGCTTTCAGGTGACACCACTTGGTGGGAGGTTTGGGGATCGTCGCCGCTTGATGTCTGAAGCTCAGAGAGGCAGAGGATCGGAGCCATGTCATGATCCTCATCCTATCCTCATCCTGTAGCACAGTTTGCTACTCCCACGTACCTCTGGGAGCTCTGCTCGGAGGAGAGCTGAGCAGCAGCCAAAGCCCGGCTGTTGTTTACTAAAATGACTTTCTAATGCTTAAATGTGAGCTGGATGGGAGGGGAGACAAAGGCATGAATAATGAGCCTAAATAGCTGGTTCTTTTGAATAATAATTTCTGGTTTTCCAGCCAGCAGCAGCTGAGCTGGAGGTCACTGCTCTATTACACGCATGTCCTGACATCATCCTGTGCTGCTGCACAGGTTCCCTTGTGATGTGTTCTGTGGGAGTTCATCTTCCAAAGCCATCACAGAATCACAGCATGCCTGCTTTGGAGGCGACCCCGCAGCCCTACCCCTTCTGTGAGCTGATTGCCAGCTCAGCTCAGGCTGCCCAGAGCACATCCACAGCCTCAGGCACCTCTGGGGATGGGGCACTCACAGCTCTCTGGGTAAAGAATGTCCTCCTCACATCTGACCTAAATCTCCCCTTTCTTCTCTCATTGCACCCACCCAGCTCCGTCTTGCAGGCTGCTGGGAATGGGAGAAGTGCTGCACTGCCCTGCGTGCTGCAGCTCTGTGCTCACTGCAGTGCTGCTCTGGGGGCTCGGCTGCTCAGAACCACAAGCACTCAGTCACCTGCAGCACACCGAGCTGAGCCGGTACCACGCGCCTCTGTGTGCTTGCAGGTACTGGCAGTGCTTGGCAGTGGTAGGTTTAGTTCAGCAGATCTCATTATAAGAAGAACATTTGTTGCTGAAATCAGGTAATAAAGCAGCTTTCAGCTCAGCCTCCATGGAAAAGTTTTTTTCCTTCAGGCCCGAGAAGCCCGGCAGCTCCTTTAATCTGATGTTCTTCATCTGCTAGAGAGCATAGGAGTGCCTCGCTCAGCTGCAAACTGGGGTTCTTGGCCCTAAATTGAGACAGCTGCTGGGTGCCCCCTGCAAAATGTGCTGTTGTTCGTGCCCTGCTCATCCCCTGGCCTCCTGCTGGGTCCTACTTTAATTTATTCCCAGAGAAGCTGGATTTTCATTAAGGTGTAGCTGTAATCTCCGTGCTCTCAGATCTACTTTGATGTATTTTATCTTAGGTTTGTTTATTGCTGTACATTATTGGTCATTTGTCACTGCCTTTCTAATAGATGTCATATTCTTGAAAAATTGAAATAGCAGTCTTTTTTTTTTTTCCCCAGCAGAAGGGGTGGGTTTCTTATTTTAAAGCAGCAGCAATTCAGCTCTGTAATGGTTGTTTTCCAGAGCATAATACATTTTGAAGATAGCGCATATAACAGCAGCAGGTGATTTAAGTACTTTCTTAGTCAGGAAAAAAGAAGCGTGTGTCTGTGGGGAAGGGGAAGGAGCAAAAGGACTTTGTCTTTTATGTCACCCTTCTCCAAGGCTCGCTCTGCCCAAAACAGCATCATTTCCTTCATCAAAGGAAGACAGCTCATCTCCATCGACCCGGAGGTGTTCCTGGAGCAGCAGTGTTGCTGGTCTTGGATAATTTTTTAAGTGTGAAGCAAAAGACACCTTGTGTATAAAACCCTGCAGTAGGCTGTGGGTGAGATGGGGGGCTGTGCCTTCCAGTGCTGTGCTTTGGGTGTGGACGTGACCTGCAGCTTGGCAGGAGCTGCTTTGGCACCCCATGGTCCCCCTGGCTGCTGGTGGGGTCCTGCAGGGAGCCATCAGTGGCTGTGGAGTGTGAATAAAAGCAATAAAATAGGTCAGAGTGGTTACATACTGCTCAGGGCTCCCATTCCAAGTGAAGGTGTGTGTGTAACCAAACCCAGGCCACGCAGGGGAGTCATTTTCCTGCAAACGAAAACAATTGCCATTAGCACTGGATGTCATGCTGGTCATTCACACATCTCAGGAATTAGGGAATAAAGCAGTGCATTTTTTTGGCCTGCAGTTCTCTACTGAAAGATAGATTTTAATGTGTTCGTAGCTTTCAGTCTGTATCAAAGCCATGCTCTCTCTCTAATCTCGGGATTAGGGCAGCAAAAGGAAAGGGGAAGGTTGAAATCAGAATGTCCTTTGAGTTCCTCCATGTACTGTATGGAGATGCTAAGGTGTCATGGCTTGGCCTGATATGAACACACGTGTTTGTGAATGTTGATTCGTGGAGTTCTGATTTACTGCCTTATGTTGTGAACACGCTGATGTGTGGAAAGATCCCAGAGGAGCACGACCTGGAGAGCCAGATCCGCAAAGAGAGGGAATGGCGGTTCCTGCGCAACGCCCGGGTCAGGAAGCAAGCCCAGAAGATCATTCAGAAGGGTGAGTGCCCCTCTTCCGATGCTGCAGGCAGCTCCCCGGGGCTCCCAGCACCCCACTGGGCTGTAATCCCCATTAACAGCACCTGCACTGACCCTCAGAGGCAGAGGTCCCTGCTCTCAGGCAGGGTGGCGGGGGCTCATGCTGCTGTTGGCTGTTTTGCTGCTTATCACTGCCCTGCAAGCCCTCAGGACCTGGCACAGGCTGGATCCCCGCCTGCATCCCCCAGGGCAGCGACCTTCTGTGGGTGCTGTTCCCTTCAGGATGGGAACTGAGGTGCATGGAGCTGGAGAAATTGATGTGCTGAATGCGGGGCTTGGTGCTGGAGGCACAGCCTGCTGCAGTGATTCGCTCTCTGGAGGTTTGCTGGGCTCGACAGGGAGTTTAATGTCATAGAACTGCAGAATATCATAAACCAGAATAATAGAGAATTGAGACTGGAATCCAGGAAATGGCTTGGGTGGTCTGTTTGAATACAAAAAAGGGGATTGTTCATGCTTGCCTGAAGAAAGACCTTTGTCTAGGAAGTGTTTATATTTGGTTGCTTGACCTGAGCAGCTGAAGTGCCAATATTCATTAAAAAAAAAACCAAAAAAATGACAACAACTAAGTCTGAAATATTAAAAGGAATTAGAATAGACTTAGAGTCCCTTAATGAAAATGAAATTAAATGGATGCATGCTAAAACTAACCAGGACTGAGTGAATGTCTCTTGAGCTTACAGTTCTGCGTGATGGATTCACACTGTGCTAAAAATGCAGTTTCAGGGGTTACCAGCACTGTTTGCAAATCATGAAGTGCTCTAAAGAGAGGGGGAAAGGTCTGTAACCAGCATTTGAAAGTCTCGGTGGAAAATATATTTTTCATTTGTAAATTAACCTGAAATCTAAAAGAACTGAAATGAAGGGTTAAATAAATAATCCACGAGCTAAACCGAGATGCTGTAATTTGAATAAAGGAGGTTTATTTTGCTTTATTTTGTCAGAAAAATAAGTGGATTTCTGTATCGACGCAAGCTGATACTTCCCAGAAGCATGGAATGGTTGGGTTGGGAGGGAACTTAACCAGTTCCAACCAAGCGATTTGGAGCCCATTACCACCCATTTCTTTGGTTGCCAAATGCTTCTTCGCACATGGCTGGGCGAGCTCTGCTTGTTCTCTTCAGTTACCAAAATCAAGGATCCCGGCATTCGTCATCTCAGTGTTCAGTCTGTGGCTTAGGCTGAGATGCGTGGCGGCGCAGAGGGGCTGGGGCTGCGCTGTGCCATGGTCTCTGACTGCTCCCGGGGAGCTCTGCAGCCCCATCCCTCTGCGGGGCCGCTGGGGCACTGAGCCCACTGCCTGCTGTCCCCCCAGGCATCTCCCGGCTGGATGATCAGATCTTCCTCAACAGGAACCCCGGCGTCCCCTCTGTGGTGAAGTTCCATCCCTTCACACCCTGCATCGCTGTCGCCGACAAGGACAGCATTTGGTAAGGGCTCCTCTGTGCTGTGGGGCACACGAGGCTCGTGCCGCATGTGTTGGCGCTTCAGCGTTGCACCGAGTCCTGCAAAAGGAGCACGTGAGCCTGGATTGAGATCATTCCTCACAGCTGGGCTTGTGCTCTATTTCTTTTGCAGAAGGTGGGCCTACGTTGTTAACGAAGTGAGGCTGAATATCAAAGAAGAACAAATTGGATTGCCATACAATGCACGCAGCTTTTAGCTTAGCCGTAACGTAGATCTCTTTGATAGCTTGTACAGAGAGCCAAGAACTGACCTCGTATTCTTTCCTCCCCCAGTTTCTGGGACTGGGAGAAAGGGGAAAAATTGGATTATTTCCACAATGGGAACCCACGGTACACCAGGATCACGGCCATGGAGTACCTGAACGGGCAGGACTGCTCCTTGCTGCTGACTGCCACAGGTAAGCAGTGCAGCTCTACTCCATGCGGCAGGGCAGGACCTGGGGAGCCTTCTCAGAATTCAGGTCCGTGGGAGCTGTGCTGCACCTCTCGCTCTCCCTGCTCTGTATTTGGGCCCTTCCCCTCACCCGCGTGGTCTCGGTTGAAGCACTTCCAAGATCGAACTTGAAAATTGCTTCTGGCAACATTGAAATATCTGAACAGCTTATGTAAGTGCCGCAGTGTTCTCAAATAGCAAACAAATCAAACGCTTGCTGAAACCATTTCCAGGCACAGCTTTATTTGTTATGGCCTGTTCTGAGGTAGAACCTGGCATGGCAAGTTCACAGCAACCCCCTGTGCCGTTCCGTGGGCACTGTGCTCCTTAGCTGATCAGAAGCTGCTTTCAGAGCTGAAGGCAAAATCATGCTGCAGCCAAAGTGTGAGGAGTCAGGATTGGTTGCTGGTTGGAGTCCAGAGCAGGCAGGAATTGTTTTAGGCACTGAACTTCTCCAATAGTTCTGAGTTTATTGTGAGTTTCTAGTCCCCGTGTCTCAGCCAGGGAAGCAGTCCTCCAGAATGCCCTGTTGCATCATGTAAGGAAGCATGAAGAGCTTTTTCTCATTCACTGGTCTGTAAAGCTGTGAGTAAGAAATGCTTCACTCCCAAGGAACCATTCTAAGCCTGTCAGTCTAAGTGTTTTCAATAGCTTTTCAAACTTCATGCTGAAATGTACAGGTTGGGTATAATTAAGAGAGGTGGAAGAGGATTTGAGAGGGCCTTTAGGACATTTTTCTTTCAATTTATTGATTCTTAGCACAGAAGTTTCACAGATGGGGAACAAATTGAGAAAAATACATGATGTACTTGAAAGATTTGCTGCTGATGGGCTGGGCTTTGATTCAGCTTCTTTGTGGGGCTGTATTTTGTATTTAGGAGGGAATTTATGGGGTTCTCAGTGCAGGAGCAAGGAGGACAGAGACAGTTCCTAGAGAAAATTGGTCAAAGAGATGAAGGACATCTGATGTCAGGTGTTATTTGTAGGAAGCAGAAAAGTTCCTCTAGAGCAGCTCCCAGCAGAACAATCCTTCAGACTTTATGGAATAAGATTAAAGAAAAAAACAACTCTAATAAAAAGTATTAAGTTCTGGTGAGGCTCTCAGTTCTGGAGTTTGTGATGAGTACAGTGTTGCTTCTGTTCTTCTTATTGTGCACAACTATGAGGGTTGCATTGGCAATGACGTGGCATTGTGTCCTCTTCTTTGTGCTTCCCAAGATGATGGTGCCATCAGAGTATGGAAGAACTTTGCAGACCTGGAGAAGAACCCAGAGATGGTCACAGCATGGCAGGGGCTGTCAGACATGCTGCCAACTACACGAGGTAAGACAGAAGTAATTCACGTTGAAACAGTTTTTTTTTTTTTCAGGATGAGTACAGTAAAATGGGTTTCTCAGCATCAGCCACCAGTAACATCCTTGTTTAACAGTCTCTGCCTTTCTGGAATGGCCTTTGGCCAAGTTTTGTGTTTGTTTCTCATAAAACAAACCACGAAGACTAAAAGCCCAACACAACCACCTCCCACACATGCTGAACAACAGCTAGAGCAGCCTCTTACTGGGGTGCAGAAGGGCACAAAGTTCCTGTCCTTCACAAGCCTCAGAGCAGCTGTCTTGGCCAGGTGTTCCTCTGGCCTGTTCCTAAGGAGAGATCTGTAGAACAACGATGGAACTGCCCTGCTCCTTTTGGCAAGAGTTTGTTCCTCACTTCAGGGTGGGATAGTGGCTCACATACTGCCTCTTTCCTTCTGATGGGATGCTCAGCCTTCGCACAGCTTTGCATGTTGCACCTCTGACTTCATTTAGCTCAATTCCAGCACACTGTCCACTGCTCGTTGTGGGTCAGGAGGTGACAAGAGAATATGCAGTCCAGATCTGGCACTTGCACGACAGCACAGTTAAACGTTGAACAGCTTTGGATGCTAGAAAACTTAGAAAAAGATGTAAAAAGAGTCACTGACATCCTGCTGTGCACAGGATGAAACCAGAAGAGCAGTTTAGGTAATCCTGAAGTCTGTTTTAAGATATTAAAGGAGATGGACATTCTGTCCTTCTGAGACCTGATAATGTACGAATGCTCTGATGGGGTTTCTCTGTCACTTGAATAGTTTGAACCAAGGCTACAGGTTTTTCTAGATGTGCTGTAGTTCAATCAGTGCTTGTGGGATTAATGCAGGAATTGCTGGGTGAGATTCTCTGGCTTGTGCTGTGCGAGAGGTCAGATAGGATGACCACCATCACTCATTCTGACCTTAAAATCTGACAGTTCTCATTTCGGAGCTTGTGGCTCATCACAGGAGTCTGACACAGCTCTTTTAGCTATTCATTGGATTTTACCAGTGCTGCCTTGTTGAGCTCGTATCTGCTGTTTTCCTTAATACCTCCTGTTTCGTCTCCGGTGTTTTAGGAATGAGGAACTGCATTTGAGGTAACGTTAGGCTCTGTGCCTCACTGCAGTGTGTGTGCAAAACTGATGAGAAGCTGCTGGATGTCTGCAGCATACTGAGAAAATTGCCATGGTCCAAACTTGCTCTTAGCAGAGATGTCAATAAAAGCAGAATGAAAACAGCAGTAATGCACGGCGCGTGTTCATCCGTAGGCAGAGAGGAAAGTATCCAGCAGTCGTCTCAAGTTGCCCTTTGTAGTGTCATTCAGTTGGTCCGTGTTCCTTTCTTGCCAAATCCAGTTTTCATGAAGGATGTCGATTAACAGTTACCAGCTCTGGGCTCTGAATCTTGCTTCCTTGGTGATGGACTCAGCTGAACAGCTGATGTCTGGGAATTCCCCTGGACTGTTCTTACATTGTCTTCTTGCTGCATCATCAGTCATGTTCAGGGAAGATGCTGACAGCTGTAGACTGAACTCCTTCAGGCTAACTCCATTTTCCTACCTTGCTTTCTACACGTACCTTATGTAAGGACATAGCATTTGCTGACTTTACCTTCTTCTCTGCAGGGCTTTAATGTAGAAGAGAGGGTTGTTAGAGAACAGTGATGTTTGACGTTGCAAAATAGGTTAAGAGCTGAGCAAGAGCTGATTTAGCTCTAAGAGTTGAGAGTTTACACTTGCCAAAACAAGTGTGTCGAAACTTGAATCTCTTCTCTTAAGATGGTTTTGCCTTTTTCTTTCCAGTAAGGTCTTAGGAAGTCTGGGCCCTGTTTCCCTTGCCTTTCACCTCTGAAGCAATAGAACTAGGTTCAGAAGAAGAAAAGGGCAGATTTTTATGGAGAGAGAAATAACTGTACTCAGTTCAAAGGAGCTATGTGGATCAAGTCCCCCTGGAAATGAGACGCTCTATTGAACAGTTATCTTTTGCTGCCAAGACTTGAGTTGTGGTCCAGCGCTGGCTCATAAAACTGAAGATGCATCTTTGAAGCTGCAGAGCTCAGGAGTTTTGCTGGGGTTTGTGTGCTCCCACTATTGATTTCCTTCTCTCCACTCCCATCCTTTTCCCCAATGTCAGACTCCTCTCTGAATTTAACAGTCTTGTTGCAAGCAGAATACTGACTTGTAGGCAGTTTTCCCTCTTATAAAAGGAAGGAGGAATATACAGTACCTAAATACATCCTTTGGAAGCTTGAAGGCATCACTGGCTTGTCAAAGGAATGGGGTATTGACAATAACAGATGCTCAGAGACTGTGATGGGGGATGATACAGGGTGAGGCACAAAGCTTAACCTCTCGCACTCCTCCAGACCTTCCTTGTGCTGTGCAGCCCGAGGTGAAAGAACTGAATGCACCAAGTGCTGAGCTGGGTCAGATGCTCTCACTCAGAAGTAGCCTGACCCCAGCCCACTGCACATCAGTCGGCCTGAGCAAGACTTGGGGATGGTGAATCTTAAACATTGGTAAACTGCCGTGTGGGCAGTTGACTGTGTTGATTTTGATCTTAATTAGATCTGTGTCTGCATGCACGATGTGCCAAGAAAGCCTCTTCAAGTCAAAATTAAAGATGCATTGGTACCAGGTGCTCTGGTGTAATGCATTGTTACTTCTCACATGACAAACACGAGAGACAGGAGGATCTGAGAAAAAGGCATAAGATGTTGTCAGTAGCCACAGTGTTTCGAGGCAACATAAATTCTGCAGAAACGCTGTAGGAAAAAACAAGCAGTTCTGGAATCTGCTCCCAGCTGCCCTTGGGCTGCTCTCCCCCAGCTTTGTGTGTGATGCACCCAACGCTGTGCTCTGTCAGTTCCATGGGAGCTGCAGCTCCCCACTGGTACCAGGCTGTGCAGCCTGGGCTCTGGCCCTGGCTTTCCTCTCACTCAGAGCAGCTCAGTGCAGCTCCCAAGATCTCCTCGTTCAAGAGGAAATGTCAGACCTGCTGGCATGGCGTGTGCACAGCCTCTGGTCCTGGGAAGGGGCTGTGACCAAACTAATGCTGCTCAGGATGGAGGCATGTGCTGCTCTCGATGCTTCTGCTTCTCTCTCTGTCCTGTCTTTTGCTTCAACTTGCTTTTTCTAATCCTGTTGTAAGATTTGTTTTGCTCTGGCTTGACCCGTGGTGTCACCCCTAATCCCTGTCTTCTCACAGGTCTGGCCCGAAGGGTTTCAATCTATCTTGACAGAAGTAAGCAGGGAGGTGAGTGCTTTCTTTCCTGTTCCTTATGGCCAGGCGGGGTGGGAAGGAGCTCCTTGTCCACATCTGGTTGGTTGGTTGGTTTTTGGCGTTGTTTGGAATGATTGCTGGGTCCTCGTGGCCCCTGGAAGGCTTTGCTGCTCCTCCCTCTCCACTCCTCATGCTGTGTGTGTCTGTGATGGCTGTGAGCAACGCAGGGACGGTGCTGTGCGCTCTGGGTGAGCTCAGCCCAGCACTGAAGGAAAGGATAAAGATCCACAGGTCTGCATCATCTGCTGAGCTCTGCGCAGGAAGCGTGGGCAGTTTTCTGGGAGGCAGAAATCTCTCTTTCTTGGAAGATCTCAAAGCATCTCCAGGCAAAGGAGTTTGGATGACAGGTTCCAAATGCAAGAGGCCATTAAGCTGATGTGGATTTTGCTGGGATTATTTTGTAATACACGTCTGCTGTAACGATCACTTCAGAGAGAGAAGCTAAAGAATCTCACCTAGCAGGCTTACAAGAGTGAACTTAGTCCTTTGGCAGGGAAATGCCTGGTAAATGGTACAGTTGTGGTCTTTCATGTGGCAGGGAGGTAGATGAACCCCCAGCCTCCTGCTGTGGGACCCAGGGCTGCATGGCACCGAGCCTGACCCCTTCTTGCTGCTGGGAAGCAGATGGCTGACATGCCAGCATCTGTGTGCACACACTTACGTGGGGTGAGTGCTGACTTGATGCTCCTGAGCTGCTCTGCAATTATCCATCTTTGCTGACTGATATGAGCCAAACACACCCATAGTGATCAACAGAATGAAAATGATTGCGGGGGTGTGCGATGCAGAGGTCTTTAGCTGGAGGTCTTTGCAGATCCCTCTTCGGAAGCAAAGCACTGACATTGAAATTAGCAAAGCTGATGTGCTGCTTTCATCATTGTGGCTCCGTGTTTCACTCAGAAATCTATTCTCAAATGGAAAGGCTGAAATTAGCAAGGCGTGGCTGCAGGGAATTCCCTACTTGGTAATGCAGGCATCCGAGCAGCATAAGGAAGAGCCAGCAACTCTCTTGTTGGATCAGTGCTGCTAATGCCAAGCAACTGCACTGCATCCCTGCAACTGCAAGCAAATACCTGGGAATCAATACAAAATATTCAGGTCTCTTCTCGCCTGCTAAGGAAGTCTTAAAAGCACATGAGGTTCGCCATTCATTTGGCAGCAGAATGCACCACTATTTCATCACTGAAGCACCAAAAATCCATTCTCATTGCCCAGCCTTCAGTGGGGATTTTACTGAATGGAAGCTAAGGGGCTGTCTCTTCATTCATGCCTCGCTCGGCACAAATGGCTGCACTGCAGATCTCTGGTACGTTGGAAAAAGACCAATGGTTTCATGATGGTGCAGGTCACATCGGGCCACCAAGTGCAGATCAGCAGCAGAATCCCTCACGTCTGTGTGAGCTGCATTGCATCCATCCCCAGGGCCCCCCGTGTGATGCAGGGAGATGTGTTAACAAGGGGATGTATATCCAACCTGCACGCACTCCCATCCATCTCTGCCTCGTGGGAGCTGTTGGCCCCAGTAGGTAAACAGCCGTCATCTGTCGTACCTCAAGCAAATTTCTACTTATGCCAAGCAAGAAAGAAGAAGCACATGCTTGCCAGCTCCCTGCTTCCTTCCTGCTCTCCTGGGGCTTCCCTAACAAAGTGAAGGACGTCAGTACCTGCACTGCAGAAATACGGGGCCGTGCCCTCTGGGGCTGTGCTCTGCTTTGAGTCACGCTGCTGCTCCTGTGCTCTGTATCCCTGCAGGTGGGAGAGGGAGAAGAAGAGGCAGCCTGGGGGGGTCTCAGCGCCTGGGGGGATCCAGGGGTGGCTGTGCCCCACGGAGGCTGCAGCCAGCAAATGCTCCAAGGGTCAGAATCACACTGAAGTTGTGCTGTAGAGCAGGGGGGGAGGTAAAGTGAGCCCACACCTCCTGGAGACTGGGGGCAAGTCCCATAGGAGCGAGTTTGGGAGAGTTCTGGTTACAGAAATAACATCATTGGAGATGTTGCAGCTCCAGGGGTTTGTGTGCATTTCCAGCATCGCAGGTCCTGCTCTCCCTTGCTGGGTGCAGTCCTTGGCATGAGGAGAGTGGCACTGACTGAAGGATACCCTGAGAATTAATGAGGTGAGGTCACACAGCCCTCCCACTGCCTCCTGGAGGGGAAGGCAGCGCTGTGCCTCACTGCTCGGCCACGGGGGTCTGTGGTCAGAAATCATCCATCGCAGCGCAAGGTGCTGCTGTCCGAGGGCTGTGCAGGTGTTCCTGATGGTGCCTGGTGCAGGCTGCCCACATTCAGCTGTGATATAAAAAAATAAGCACAGATACCAGAAGCTGCTTTCAACACCGCTGTTATTTATTGAAACTTATACAGGGAACAGTCCCCACGAGACACATATCTGATGCATGGGGGGAGTCCTGGGGGAGCAGCCATAGGAAGTTACAGCCTCGAGAGCGGCTGCTTTGCTCATCATCTCCCATCACACAGCACTGCAAGCACTTGGTGCTAAACGGCTCAGGAACAGCAACAACCACCTCATTTTTTCCCCCCCCTGCATTGTGGATGATTTATCACTTGTTACCTGGGAGCGTATCATTCCTTACAGGATAACCTTCATCTTAGCTAACGATGCTTTCGGGGAACTGCATTGCTGGGTCCCAGTCCTGCAGGTGCGTGGCGTCAGGGGCTGTGTGGGGTCACAGCTCGGGGGGCTGCGTGGGGTCACCCCTCTGTGCCCCGCTGCTGTAAGCAGGGGGAGCTCAGGACCAGGGCTGCAGGTACCCGCAGGATGCATTTCCTTCTGCCTCGGTGAGGCTGAAGCATCCTGCAGCCACCAGCCAGCGCTCAGCAGGTGAGTCCTGGAGAAGGACCTCTGTTAATTAAAAAGGAAATTATAATTAGCAGTAAGTCTCTGTTTTCCCCTCGTCCTAAAATACTACGATTTAACATGTAGACGTGAGCCAGCGCTCCGTCGTTCCCCGCACGACACCATTTGCCCTTTGGTGGAATAGTTCTGCTCTTTCTGTTTCGTTTCTCGCAGTCGGTTCCGCTTCAGCCGCAGCGTCGGAAGTTGCCCTCCCGCGCCACTCGCAGCCGAACTCCCGCGCGGTGTCACAAAGGTTTTATTTCCCCGCGGCCGCACTTCAGCCGCAGTTTCGCGCGCCCGCCGCACCCGGCCCTCCTACTCGGCGCCCGCGCGCCCTCTGCAGGCTGGCGGCACCGCCTGCTGTTCGTTGGCTGGCGAAGTGTTTTTAGCGCTCCCACGGAGTGTTTTTGATGAACCAAAGCATCCCTGGCGAACGCGTAGCTCTGGGTTGGTCAGCCTTTGCAGCACAAACAGCAAAGGGTGGTCGGTGCACAGCTGTGTGCTTTTAGCAGCACGTTTGCACGCCGTGATGGTGCAGAAGTTCCCTCTAATGAAACATACAGGAATCGTTCCTTGCAGTGTTCCCCTCCTAACGAAGGGTTCTGTCGCAGTTCATTCCCAGGTCCAAGCACTGCTGTGTGCTCTGTGCGGGCTGAGGGAGCTCCTCAGTGGCTGTGGGACACGTTGTTCCCCGGCTGGAAGGGAGGTGGGTTTGTCTCTGCAAATTGCCATACCAGCAAAGTTCAGCAGTTCACACCGGCTGCCAACCCGCCTGTGTGCAGATGCCAAAGTCAGCTATTCAGCAGCATCCATTCTGTGCTGCGGGAGGCTTACATGAGTAAACTTTACATGTGCAAACTTCAGCCAGCAGTCGGTTTGTGCCCTCGAAGACGAGGATCAAAGCCTCTCACAGATGTACTTTAGGCAGTGTAATTGCCAATGCTCTTGTATAACAAATTGGTTTTTCCTCCTAGCGGTGTTTAGTTCAGTACCCTGCAGCACTGCTGTTCGTGTTCCTTGTTCAGAAACGTCTGTTAAAATGAGGGATCACAGCAGTGCAGAGCACGGCCTGTTTGGCTGTGTGTGATGTCAGCACTTTGGTCTGCTTCAGTCTTTGCTGGCTGCAGCGTTCTGTATGGGGTGGGTGGTTCATGAGGACCCCTGCAGGCATCTCCCAAAGCCCACAGAGCCGTGTCTGCCCCACGGGTTTGGCGTTTTGCACCCAGGCTTTCCTAAGCATTTCCTCCTGCCAAGAGGTGGAGGCCATCAACTGGACTCAAATCCAGGACTGCGATCCCCTTTGGAGGTTGTGTGGATGTGTGGATGCAGTTGCAGATTTCCTGTAACAACAACAGATTCCGTGGCCTTGTGCTGCAGGCACTGGGCTGTAAGCAGAGCAGATCCGCCTCTGCTGACCTGGGGAGTAATTTACACAGCCCTCCTTTGTTTTCTCCTAGGAGCAGGAATGGTGGTCGACTGGGAACAAGAGACTGGGCTGCTCATGACCTCGGGAGACGTGAGGATAATCCGCATCTGGGACACGGACCGGGAAATGAAAGTGCAGGTAAGATCCACGCGTGTCCCCCTCAGCATCTCCCTCCAGGAACACTGCCACACTGCATGCAGGAGAGCTGCTGGGGTGTCCTGTGGGCACTGAGCACACGGCTCTGCATCTGCAGCAGGTTGCTGAGTGAGGTTGCCGTGCTGCAGAGAACAGGAAGGCTTGTTTCCAAACTTCCTACAAAATAATCAGCCCTGGATAAGTGCTGCCATGCTTTAACCCTGCAAAACAGGATGATTAGGCCTATGTTAATCTTAATTACTTTCATATATATTTTTTTTCTACATAAACAAGAAAACATCAAAATTCAGGAGGTGAAAATCTTTGAAATGATGAGGATGAGTGATTGTGCTGCAAGTATCTAAAAAAGTTTCTTTTCTAATTACAAAGAGTGGTGGTGTTGAAATTGGAGTGGTTGGAACTTCCTGACTCAGTAACACTGGAAAACTGAAATTCAGCACAAAGAGCAGAAAGCGATGTAAGCTGAGCTAACAAAGGTGCTTCCCACTCTTTGAACTGCAAAAAGTGCACCTCTGGAAGCACTTTGGATGTAGCTGAAGAAGCAAGTACCTCATTTTCACTTCTGCTGCTTGTTCCTGCTTCAAAGACGTGCTCTGCTTTCAGGCAGTTAGCATGGCTGGCTCAAACAGCCCTGGAGTTGGGTGCTCCAGCCAGCAGCTCCTTCACTCAGCTGTGAATAGCAGCTATGAAAGGTGAATATGTGCGACAGCAAAAATAGGACTGAAGTGTGAAATTAGCTAATGCAGCTCTAACGTGCCTCCTGATTGTTATCCCACTTTTGCAGCATTGCTTAGTTTTTACTTGCTGTAGCTGAAAATGTTTTTCTTCTTGCCAGCCAGTGATGATTCCGAGCTGTTCTTTTGCTTATGGCAAGCAGAAAGAGGGAAGCAAACAGCATCAGAGAGTGCACCACGTGCTCCCAGCACAGCTCCTTGTGAGCTCCAGCTTTCTTTCTTCACCTCATTTCTTTTAGTGCACACAGTGTCTTCCATCTAATGAGAGCACCTGAATTGCTTGTCACTGCTCGGTGGCACGGCACTGTCCAAGGCTGTGTCTGCTCTGACACTGCTCCAGAGCTGCAGAGGTACACAGACTGTAATGACTGTGACATGCTCAGGTTTGGGTTTATATGTGTTCTTGTATGTGCCATTAGAAGTTTTTGCTTTCTGCAGGTACATTCATCTTCCTCGACTAAAGCCCTCCAAACATTTACCATCCTGCCTGCCGTTCTGGTGGCTTTCACAGCTTACACCTAACGAGGATGGTTCGTGGAGAAATAAACCCTCTGGCAATTTGTTCTATCTCAATAGATATACTTAGTAGAGGATATTATGGACTTTTCCTTCCCAATACAGACTGTGCCTCGCTTTTCATGAAAGCAGGTTTTGCTGGAATTCCTCCCCTGGGCTCTTTGGGATGAGCTGTGGGACATGCAGCTCTAACACATGCAGTGACCATCATCTCCAGGGCCCTACTCCCACTTCTGGTCTGTCCAGAGAGTCTGGAGGAAGGCTGCACTGATGCACTGCCACGGTTTAACCGTGGTTTGGTTTTGAACTGATGTACAGAATGGGGAGAGGAGGAGGAGGAGGAGGCCAGGGATGTGTCTGGCTTAGCAGCCTGCCCCTCACGCCTCCTCCTGGGGGCTGCAGGCGTGAAGACACACCTCGGTGTCAGCTGGGCTTTGTGTGCTCTCTCTGCAGGACATCCCCACCGGGGCAGACAGCTGTGTGACCAGCCTGTCGTGTGACTCCCATCGGTCGCTGATCGTGGCAGGGCTGGGTGACGGCTCCATCCGTGTGTTCGACCGGAGGATGGCTCTGAGCGAATGGTAACCCCTGTGCTGCCCTGCTCTGTGGGACCCTCACCTTTCCCCCACTGTGCCTTCACCACCTCTCCCCTCTCTGCTTGTTCCTCAGCCGTGTCATGACCTACAGAGAGCACACAGCCTGGGTGGTGAAGGCTTACCTGCAGAAGCATCCTGAAGGCAACATCATGAGCGTCAGGTAGAAGAGATTTCACTCTTGGAGCTGTTTTGCTTTGCTGCTTAAAATCTGCCTCTGGTATTTCAGGAGCTAAAGGTGTAAAGAGTTTGACAGTTGCTTCAGTAATTAACTCCTGCTGCAAACTTGGTGGCGAGAAGGCAAAAAGAAACACAGCTTTCTTTGGAAGCCTGTTAGTGAGGTCTGAGAGTAAACAAGAAAGGATCTGTGCTGAAATCACTATCACGAGGCGTGTGAGGGAGGCATCGAGTGAACCAGAAACCCAAGCTAGATATAGCATCTCTTATGTTGTTGTTCTTTATTGCCAGCATCTTTGTGGGGTCATTTGAGATGGAACACGAGAAGGAAGGAGGTTTATGTTGCATCTGTTGGGCATATTGCTGCGCAGGATTACTTTGCTATCTAGCAATTTTCTACACATAAATCCATTTCTGCAGCCTGGTAAATAGTGCATAGAGAGCAGCATATACTTATTTGGCCATTAAAGAACAACAGATTATAATTTATTGTCACAATGCTGCTGTTTGCACACAGAGAGGCTCTTTTTTACTTGGTTACAAAATGCAAACAAGCCCATTTGAACAGAACATTCTTGAAGTGGGGGATGGGTCAGCAAAATAATTATTAAGATTTTCAGAAGGGGACATAAGTGACGCAGCTGCCAGATTTGTCAGGCTCACATATGAGAGTTTTTAATCTTCCTTTCTGTAATCTCTTTCAACAATCCCAGGGCTCAGGCCTGCACGCTTGGCCAGCCTGTATCTGAAGGCTCATTTTTCCCCCTCCTCCATGTCCTCACCAGCAAATGATGCTGTTTTTCAGGATTGAGAGGGTATGAGAACGTGGTGTGTCTCAGCAGACGGGTCTGATCTCATTCTGGAAGAACTCTGTTTCTTATGGCAAACCCCATTGCTCTCAATTTCTCCCACCTCACCCTCTCATTCATCTGACAGCAAGATCCGTGGAGGGGGGAACAACTTGTTCCATGTTTACATGGGTGTATAGTGATAGGACAAGGAGGAATGGTTTTAGGTTAGATATTAGGAGGAAGTTTTTCACACACTGGAACAGGTTGCCCAAGGAGGCTGTGGGTGCCCCATCCCTGCAGGCATCCAAGGCCAGGCTGGATGTGGCTCTGGGCAGCCTGGGCTGCTGGTTGGTGACCTGCACACAGCAGGGGGTTGGAACTGGATGAGCACTGTGGGCCTTTGCAACCCAGGGCATTCAGTGATTCGATGATTCTGTGATCCAAGGAAAACAGACTGTAGGTCACAGAAGGTTCTGGTGTAACTGTTTCCTAAAAGGCACTGTGAGGCATTGTATTGCTTATGGAGTAATTCTCTGAATAACAGAGAAACTTTGCATCTGGACCAGAGATGGGAGGGTTGAAGACAGAATGGCTGGCTGTGACCCTCATTGCTCAGTGTTGGTTCACCAAGTGATGCTTTGGTCAGCATTAAATGAATGTACTGTGCATTTCATCTCTCTCAAATAGTATTCCCATCCGGTATTCTGGATGTAAATTAACCTGGAGTTTAATTTGTCTTGAATTTAATTATGTGACAGCTGGAGTTGCAGCTTCTTATGGTGCTATAAGTAATCCTATATAGCAGCTTTTGATCAGTGTTAGATATTCTGGAGGTAAGAAAACAGGAGGCAGTATACTTCTTAATGTTTTTTCAGTTGTTCTGAAGTCTGTAATGCGATTCACAGTTGTACACAGTCACCAGGGACACGAGAGGGGAAAAAAAAACCACTTCAAAAGTTGTGGTGTCAGAACCCTTATGTGTGCTGCCAGGAGAGGAAGGTCAGATGAGGTGACACTGCCTTTAGTTTCCGTGAGAGATCTCTGTGCCTGTCCCTACAGTCTGTTCGAAGGAGCACAGAGGAGCAGATGAGTCTTCACAAAATCTTCAGCTCTCTGTTCAGGGCTATAGGAGATGTGTCCACTTCTAACAGATGGGATTCTACTCAGTTATTTTAGAGACATCACTTAACAACGAGAAATCATTTGAGTTGGAAAAGTGCTCGGTTTACCAAACATGGCATCTTGTCACTGCTTCTATTGCTTTCCCCATCTTCTTCTCTCTCATAAAACCACAAATGGGGCTGACACAGCCTGGCTGTTAAGCAGTGGTGTTATGTGGGGTCTACAGAGTGCTCCTGCCTGCAGACATTTGGTGTAATGGATTGTACCAGCAGATCCCATCCGGTTACAGTTTTCTAATCCAATTTTCTACTGCGAAAAGGAGAAGGAATTTGGTTCTGACATGTAGCTTAGTGCATTGGAGACGACGTAACAGTAAAGGCACTCGGACTCGGGGCTGGGCTGTAAGTGATAAAAGTACTAACGGATCGCTCCCGAGGGCAGAGGCAGAGCTGTTTGCACAGCACATAGTGCTTTGTGGATGGTACCAAATATCAACGACATCAGTGGAAATTCAGCTGCGTTGGCAGAGGAGGCAGTGGTGCGTGTCCTCCCTCTGCTAACCTTCCTCTGGAGGCGGTCAGCTGGCAGGCAGGCTGTGTTTGAGGGCTGCAGGACCTGGCCTGGGTACGGCCTGACGTTGTGAACCTCCTGTGTTGGCAGCGTGAATGGAGACGTGCGCTTCTTCGACCCCCGGATGCCAGAGTCCATGAAGGTCCTCCAGATAGTCAAAGGGCTGACAGCCCTTGACATTCACCCACAAGCCAACCTCTTTGCATGGTAAGTTCTTGTTTTGGCTCTTGTATCCCTGGAGTGAAAAGAGAGGACGATTTGTCTCTGCAGCCTCGCCCATGGGTTACCTAGTTTTAACCTCACCACAAAAAATGCAGCTTTGTCCCCAGTTATTTTCTGCCTTCCGCGCAGCAGCAAAACCTCTGCACTGGTGGTGGAGTGGTGCTATAGGGTCTCACACTCCTATGTAAGTGTGGGCACAGAGCAAGGACCAGCGCCCACTCTACAGCACATGTGAGCACAGCTCTCCATGTTTCCTGTCTCAATCCCACAGTGTAACAGGTAACTGTGGTTCGAGCCTTTCTGCAAATCTCTCTCCTGGGGTTGCCATGGTACAGTTAATGTTGGTCTCACTGCTTGTAAGAGCTGCCTGCATGCCAATGTGATGAGCAGCTCAGCCCTCCACAGCTGAAAAAGGGGCTGGAGGCAAAATATCGGTGTTACACTGCTGTCAATAACATCATCTTCTCTGGGTTCCTTTCAGTGGCTCAATGAATCAGTTCACTGCAATCTACAATGGAAACGGTGAGCTGATCAACAATATCAAATACTACGATGGTTTTATGGGACAAAGAGTTGGAGCCATCAGCTGCCTGGCTTTCCATCCTCACTGGGTCTGTATTCTCTTCTTGGATTTTGGAATTTGCATTTCTCAGTTCAAGTTGGGAGAGGGAAAAGCAGAGACCCCCCTGCACAGAGCAGGGCTGTTCCAGTTTTCTGAATGTCTTTGAGCCCCTCTGCCCAGATCCTCTTCCAGTCAATTCCACATGACTGTGCAAAGGTCCCAGCAGTGGTGCTGCTCTATGACCCACAGAGCAGACCAGCACACAGCTCACAGCTGCTGAACCCTTTTGCTCCGTGGCTCAGCTTGCTGTGCTGTCCCCATCACTCTGGGTCTGCAGCCTTGTGTGGCTCCGTGGTTCTCACCACAGAAATCCTCCACGGTGCTTTTGCCTGGAGCTGCCTGCAGAGGGACAGTCTCTCGCTTCCAAGCACTCTGTGCTTATTTATTCCATGCCTCCTCTGTTGCAGACAGCAGGTTTGCCCGGGTGTCTCTGGGGCTGCTTTTACACTGTCAGTTACGTAAGGCTGTAGACCTAATGCTGTGCAGCAGAAAAACAAAGCAATTGGAGAGCTGCAAATTCTGTAGGCACACATAGGCTGTCCTGCAGCTGGAGGCTGGGGGAGAAGTGGCTGAACGTTTGTGTTGCTCTTTGAATCAGCAAACTCACAAAACCCTCTCCAGCCCAGGTCTCCTTAGCAGGGTTATTCCTGGCCCTCTCATAGCAGGGATTGTTAATTTTCAGTCCAGGTGACCGTTCCTAACGAGCAGATTTGCAGCCATTTAGAAAAACTTATGTTACAGGTTGGCAACTAATAGCCACCATAATTTCTTTTCTCTGGCTGGAATGGGCACATAACTCGCCGGGGCAACGTGGGTGCTGGCAGAAATGTCGTCAGAGCTGCGTTCAGAGCTCTGCAGCATCTGGGCATTACTGCTGGCAATGTCACCCATTACCACACACCAGCTGTACCCATTTTATCCCCCTTTGCCCTTTCCACAGCCTCACCTGGCCGTCGGGAGCAACGACTACTACATCTCGGTGTACTCGGTGGAGAAGCGGATCAGATAACGGCTCGTGGCAGCGCAGTCCCAGCAGGCAGTGCCTGCCTCACCCACAGTGTACATAGCGAGATTATCGACTTGAATGTTTCGTGTTGGCTGCTGCTGCAACCCGTAACTTGAACGTTTTGGTTCTGACTTAGCTACTGATGATTTGGGCGAGGGGAAGAGAGAGACAATCTCCTACTATTATTATTATTATTATTTTTTTTCATCTGTATCCTCTCAAAGCTGCAGAAAAAGGAATATTTTATTTTTGTTTCCGGTGGTTGGCTTCTCTGTTAGAAACACAGCTCCTGAGCTTTGGATGAGGCAGTACCCTCGAAGAAGGCTCTTCGTTTTGATCTTTGCTTCCTCGTTTTGCTGGAGCGTCGTTCAGGACTGACGTCGGGACTCGCTGCAGCTCTGTGAGTCCCAGCTGACAGAGGGACCCCTCCAGTGCCACCACCCTGTGCCAAACAGGCCAGCCCTGGGCTGCCTGCCTGCAGAGCTGCATGGCTCCTGCACTGCCCAAAGTGGGCAGGGGATGCAGGGTAAAATCTTTGTTACGTGACCCTTGTTCTCATGTGGTTTCCCTTCCCCTGGAAGAGACGGAAGACCACACGACAGAGAAGGAAGGCAGAGATCCTGAGGAATGGAGCTTGGGGAGAAGACAGGAGCAGGGCAGGATGCCAGCGCGCCGTAAGGTTGCACATACAGGACAAGAGGGAAGAAAGCGTGGCCATCTCTGTCATCCCAGCCCGTCTGGAGCATGTCACTCATGTCACCACTTTCCACCCGAGCACACGGTGCAGGCTGGGGTATCTCAGTCACAGTTTTGCAGTCATTGTCCTTTTGCCCACAGTGAACTCTGCAAACACGCTTGCAGAACTTCTGCCCAGCACAGCTGAGAGGAGCCAAGCTCAAACCACAGGCTTTCCTCTCGCTCCATGTGCTAAAATTCAGTGAGGTGTTGGACATCTGCACATTGGAGGCTGCATGTGTGCAGTACAGACATGGTGCTTGTGTGGCTGTGGCTCGTCCGTGTCCCTGCAGAATGGGGTGCTTAACCACACATGGCCTGAGCACAAAGGAATCACTAAAGAGAGAGAGGACAGCAAGTCTTCCTGCCTAGAGCAAGCAGCTTTGTCCCAACTGCCCAGGGAACAGGCAGCTCTGTTATCTGCACCTTCTGAGTCTGAAATGAATGTTTCTATCCCTTAAAGCCCAGGACGTGTCTGGAGGTCAGTGTGGGGAAGAGATAGGCAAAGCCAAAAGGCAGGTTTCTTTCAAGTGCTGCTGAGGTGCAATTTCCCTGGCCAAGAACGGGACTTGCACTGTGCATAAATCACTGTGGCCACAGAGGTTGACTTCCTAAACCCAAAGTCCCCAGGTTCCCTTCCAGCTGCACCAGTGGGTTTGCAGGCTCCCAGCACCCTGCCACAGATGGGGCGGGCGGTGATGGAGAGGAGAGAAACATTCCCTCACTGTGTGAATGGCAGCTTCTCCTCTGCCACAGCTCTGACCCAGCGCCGCTCCCTGCACACCTGATAACGTCGTTCCCCGTGTTTGGAGGCAGCTGGGTCATGGAATTTGCCCAGTGGCTCTGCCAGGCTCGCTGCAGGGAAGCTGCCCACTAAATGCTGCATGCACCTTTGGATGCTCCTTGTGCTGAGCTTCCTTGAACTGCGTGGGCAGAGCAGTGCTGAGGGCTCAGTGCTGACCCCACGAAGGGCCCTCTGCAGGTCCATGGCTCAAAGGCTTTAAAGTAAAGGAAAAACTACCTAAAAGTCCACTTCTGAGTTACCAGATGTTACTGATGATCTAACAGAGCTGTGCCTCCCACGCCGGGGGCTCTGCGTAACCCATTAACATACACAGCTTGAAAGCAAACAATAGACTTTTTAACTTCTATCAGTTTATTTGTCAGAGGAGTGAGAACTGCCTGGCACGAGGGCACGTGGCCACCACGAGGTGGGTTTGTGGCTACCTGGCCTGGTGTAGCTTTCATCCGAGCACGGTGCGTGTTGGGGGCTGCGTGTTCACAGCTGTGATGCAGAGATTCAATCATGGAGTTTAACCGAGGGTCTGGAGAGCATCCTACCTAAAAGTTCACTTATCTCTATTTATTTTACAAAAATTTAAAATATATATATATTAAATAAAAAAAAAAAAAAGAAACTACAGACAAACAATAAAACCAACACACGATTGTAATGTGAGAGTCAAACAATTACAGAGAAATAAATGGTTAATAAAAAATAAATGCAGAAATGGTGATGGGCTGGGGATCGTTTCCTGGGGCAGTGAGTTGGGGGGGGAGGTGGGGAGAACAGAAACAGCAGGGGATCATGGAGTGCTGCAGCCGCGGGGCTCCTTCCCTGCATCCCCCATCCCTTGTACTCATTTCCTATATGCCCCATCCCCACTAAACCCACTCTGATGCCCCTTGTTCCCCAATCTCCTCTCCACCATCCACTGTAAATCCACCATCCTCTACACTCCCCCTCCCTTATATCCTATTTCTCCCATCTCTTATAGCCCCTTTTCATATAGCCACCATGCTCTATGTCCCACTATCCTTTATAGCCTCCATCTCCTATAGATCCCCACTATCGCCTGTAAATCCTCTCATCCCATATAGATCCCTTCCACCCTCTATAGGGCCCCTCTACCGCCTGTAGATTTCTATGGTTCCCCCCATCCCCCCCATAGGTCCCTTCTATCCCCTATAGATGTCCCCGTCTCTATGGTTCCCCTCCATCTCCTATAGATCCCCTCTATCCCCATGGATATCCTCGTCTCTATGGTTCCCGCCCCCCATCCCCTGCACTTCCCCCATAGTCACCACCTCCCGCTCCCGTTCGCGCCTCACTGGCTCCCCCTGGCGGTCTCCCCATCGCACCGCACGGCGCTCTCCCGTTCCCTCCGCGCTGTGCCGGGCCGGTCCCTACGCGGCCACCGTCGCGGGGCGGAGCGGCGCGGCCGGGGCCGCCCGGGGCCGGGACGGGAGCGGCGGAGGGGCGATGGGGAACCTGTTCGGACGGAAGCGGCGCAGCCGCGTCACGGAGCAGGACAAGGCCGTGCTGGTGAGCGCGGGGCCGGGGGCCGCGGCGGCACAGCGGCGGGGGCTGCCGTCTCCCAAAGCCGGCCGGGCCCTGAGCCGACCCCATCTCTCCTCAGCAATTGAAGCAACAGCGGGATAAACTGCGGCAGTACCAGAAACGGATCAGCCTGGGCCTGGAGAGGGAGAGGGAGCTCGCCAGGCAGCTGCTGAAGGATGGCAAGAAGGAGTAAGGGGCGGCGGGCGGGACGGAGCGGGGCTGCGCCGGGTGTGACGGGACCGACGGGACGGGACGGGGAGGGAAGGGAAGGGAAGGGAAGGGAAGGGAAGGGAAGGGAAGGGAAGGGAAGGGACAGACCTGCCCTGCCTCACCCCACTCTCCCCTCTGCTGTTGCTGACCTTTGTGCCCCCAGCACATGCAGCTCCCCCACATCTCGTCCATCACAACCCCACCTCCTTCCCAGCACTGCTCTCAGTCCCTTCTTCTCCCAGTCATCTTGCCTCCCCCTAGCTGCAGCACCCCGCACTTGGCTGTGTTATCATTTGGTTCACATGGGCACAACTTTCAAGCCGGTCTGGGTCCCTCTGGCTGCTGTGCCTTCCTTCTGTTGTATCGAATGCAGCGCTCAGCTTGGCGTTGTCCACAGATTGCTGAGAGCACACTTGATCCCTTCATCTGCCTCACTGATAACAGGGTTGAACAGCGATGGCCCTTCCTGTGCTGATCTCCTGCTCTTTCCTTTCAGAAAAGCCATGCTCTTGTTGAAGAAGAAACGTTACCAGGAGCAGCTGCTGGATAAGACAGACAACCAGATCAGCAACCTGGAGCGGATGGTGAGCGAGCACCGGGTGCTTCATAGATGGGGCAGAACCAGGAGGGGCTGCTTTGGGGTGTACAGGACTGCACCACAGCTGCCAGCTGCCAGCGGAGCTGTGATTCTGCCCAAAGCATCTGAAACTGTCCTGGTGCCGTGACACCTCTGTAAAGAATCAAGTGGGAGTGTGTTGTGAGTCCACAGAGCAGGCTGCGTGTGAAAGGCGTGTTCTGTAAGTTCATAGAGCCTTAGTCACAGCGTGAGCAGCTACAGTAGAAACTTCGTCCAGCTTGTCTTGGTACCTTGGTGTAGAAATGGATGTGTTTGCTCTGGCATGGCCTGGGGAGCCTAAGCTTGGATTTGAGAAGCAGACAAAAGCCTACTGGGTCTGTTTTTGCAGCTACGTGCGTTAAAGGAAGAGTTTTTGTATATGTTCTACTGCTGATACGATTTAAGCTTCTGTTGGGGCTCTTGACTGTCTTCACCTTTCAGTTTCTCTGGGAATCTTGGGAGTCTGTGTCAGGGCTCTGACAGCTGTGACACTTCCTCCTGTCCCTCCTGTTTCAGGTTCAGGATATCGAGTTCACCCAGATCGAAATGAAAGTCATTGAGGGCCTGAAAATAGGCAATGAGTGTCTGAACAAAATGCACCAGGTACGTGTGGCCAGGTTGGCCAAGCTCAGTGTTGCCTTGAACTCAACAGGATCCTGGGTGTCCTGATCTCCCTGCAGGCCTCACTCATGCGTGGATTTTTGGCTCTTCTTCTCAGGTTATGTCAATAGAAGAAGTGGAAAGAATAATAGGTGAAACCCAGGATGCTGTGGAGTACCAGAGGGTACGTATGGTGTGTGTGAGTAGCTGTGAGCAGAGGCAGCCTGCCATGTGAGTTCTCTGGGGCAGCATGTGCCCAGCCTAGTTTAAGAGGCAGTCAGACTGGAACTTGAACTCTCTCTTGCCTGCAGAAAAATTGGGTCTGTTGGTTTTCTGAGTACCCCTTTATGCTGTGCATCCATTGGTTTGGTGCATTGGTGTATCCTGCTGTAGGCCACAGAGCTGCTGCTGTGCACTGTTCTGACTGGAGTGTGCATTTTCCTCACTTGTGTAGCAAATAGATGAGATCCTGGCTGGGAGCCTGACTGAGGAGGATGAAGATGCCATTCTAGAGGAATTAAACACTATCACTCAGGTAGGACTAACTTGATGTAATTACTTTCAATGCATGTTTTCGGGAAGCTGTTGGCAAAGGAGGAATAATGTTATTACCACTTGTGTTAGCTTATTCTGCCACAGATTTCAGTTACACCTGTTTGTGCCTAATTCCTGAGTCATGAGAGATCAAGTTAATTGGTTCACACATGGAGATCACTTGAAAATGGGATGATTTAAGGGCTGTGCTGTATTTGCTGCAATCAGCTGATTTCTGTCCTTACTGGGTAGCTGTTTTGCTTTACTAAATGAAGATCTTGAAAGCCCTGGATCGTGCTCAGATGAACAGGAACCAGTGTATATTACCACTCTCTGTGATGCCTTTGGATCCTCCAAACACTGCCCTGGTTTGGCTTCACTGCAGAACTATGCAGCCAGTGGAAAGTGAGGTGCAGAAGATCTGCAGCTAACGTTTATTTGAGGAGATTTGTAGCTAATAGAGAGTCCTGTTAATTTAAATGCAAATGCATTAAGCTCTGCTGTCATTTACTGAGCAGTGCTCAAACCCATGAGCCTTCCTGCAGGTCTGGGGGCAGCTACCAGTTTCTGCATGAAGTCCCTTCTGTCACTCTTGTGTTTCCAAACAGTCTTTGCACATAACTGTGGTGCAAAGGTCTGTGATCACCACGTGGAGCACTGCAGGCTCAATGCCACGTGTGCTCTTTATTGTTCTTGTAGGAACAGTTGGAGCTTCCAGACGTTCCTTCTGAGCCACTCCCAGAGGAGCCCCCAGGTATGCTGTCTGCTCTGTGTGCTCTGCAGCTTTGGCTCCACGTACATCTGCTCTGCTCTGTGCAATGCTTTGACACGTCCTCTTTGCTGTAAATGCCCCAGCAAACACGAAGGGGTGTAAGCTGTGTGGTGAAAGCTGGTACAGGCTTCCCTCCGTGGCTCTGACAACCCCTGTATTGCTTGAACCTTTACCTCAAGAGGACCCAGTGCCCCTGCATGGTGTCTGTGTGGGAGAAATCTGGGACAGGGAGGACGGGGCTTGTTTGGTTCCAGCACTTGTTTACTAAGCACAGATGAAATGTCATCTCTGTGTTGACAGCAGGATGGCCAAACAAAATACAAGCTGCCCTCGTAGCAGGCAGCTGATGGACTCCATTTAGACTCATGTTGTCAGAACGTGGGGAAGGGGGCAATGCTGCTCTGCCCCTGCTTTCCAAGAAATGGCTTGTTGTTCTGGGTGTTTGTTGGGCAGGTGGCCAGCTGGAATGGTGTCAGGGGCACTCAGAAAGTGTTTTAGTTCTTGAAGTGCTGTGGGAAAGAGAGGCATACTGGATAGGTAAAATCATTTGTAATGCATGTTTATGAGTTCAGTGGCTTTCCAGGCACTGTGCAGGCATTTGTTGCTCTGCTGGGAAGTGAAACACGAGTCCTGGTCCATCTGCAGCGGTGGCTCTGCACGTTACTTCTGTTCTGACTGTAACAAGTTTCTTTTTCCTTCACAGAAGCAACACCCATCAAGAACAGGCCAAAACCAGAGCTGGTGGCAGCATCTTAACTCCCGTTTCTGGGGATCCCCCCATAACTTTCACCCAGGACAGTTTGCCATCCCAGCATGTGCTGGGAACAAGCAATGCCTCGGCAGCATCCCAGCTGTGCTGGGCAGATTGTGGAGCAGGATTCCCTGTGCAGGGTGGGGAACCTCAGCCGATCGATTATTGCTCTTGTATCAAGATTATTTTCTAGTGCTTTCTTTTTTTGTAACTTAAATTCTCAACTCACTCAGCTGCGCTGTCTTGGGATTAAATAACAACTCTAAAACTTCCAAAGCCAAACACTTCTCTCTAGGTTTGATTTCAGCTGTAAATCTGCCTTTGCTCTGTCTGGTCCCCAGCCAGCCCTCCCCTTGGGGTGCTTCAGTCCTTCTCTGTCTGCGCTGCTCTCAGCCCCTCTGCTTTTCCTCCCCCCCGACTCTGGATGCAGGCAGCTGCTCTGTGCTGTGTGCTGGCTGGGTTACAGTTCTGCCAGCTGTGCATAAAGCCATGCAGCCAGGGTGTTCCTTTGGGCAGGGCACAGCCTTTGCTTGCCTTTGCCTGCAGCAGCGCTCATTGAGAGGGGAAAACCTCCGGTGTGAGGTGAGGAGCTGGGCTGTCCCTGGGCATGAGTCAGAGGCGGTCATTAAGGATTCCCACTCAGCTGCTCCGCCTCTCCTGATGCGCAGCACTGAGTGCAGAGCTGGACCTGCAGAAATCTGCTGAGCCTTTGAAAACTGCAGCAAGGAGCCTGCCTGCATTGGGAGCCACGGGTCAGCCTGTGTGGCTCTGCTCCATCAGCCTGCATTCGCCTTCGCAGTGCTCAGGTGGGCTGAGATAACTCTGCTTCCAGCTGTCAGCTCTCATTTGTCCCATATTTCCTGGCAGGGCAGCAGAAAAAGAGAGGTTGGGCTGGGGTGGGTGAGTTCTGCAGTGATGTAAAGTGTGCAGCTCCTCGAGTCAGCACACAGAGGGATGCTGGCATGGCCAAGGTGCTGCCTGGGCAGCCAGGGCGTGCAGGTGGAGCTGTGCATGGATAGCAGCAGAGCTGCCAGCTTGCAGGTGCTCATAGGAAGCCACAGATCTGTACTTATCATGCTCCTGAAGCCACAACCTTTAACCCTTATTTCTGAGACAGAGCAGAAGGACCCGGAGGGCCCTCTGAGACTTTTTAGTGACTGCTTTTGGGGATACGCGACCTGGTGCTAGACAATGGGCAGGAATCCCAGAGCTGTGCTGGTGAGTCAGCAGCGACTGCGTTTTGTATTTTCTAAGTCATGCTTTCTGTTCCACCTCGATGTGTGATGTCCCACAGCCCAGTGTGGGCATTACGTCCTGCTGCCAGGGCGGGATGTGGGGCGTGAGTGGCAGAGGCAGCCTGAGCTCAGCAGCCGCCCTATTTTCGGTTCCTCGGCTCTCTCTGTTAATTAACGTTGCATAACGAAGCCGCTGGCTGGCAGGCTTGCAGAGCCACGTTTACAAAGCGCCCTGACTTTTGCAAACAGACGGCTTTTCTGAATTGAAAGGACAGGTTTCATGTGATCATTGTGCCTATGCCAAGCGCCGATGGGTGCTGGGAGCCACCCGCAGCTGCAGTGGCACAGGGCTGTCTCCTGGGTTACGCTCTGCGATGGTTTTTCTTTCTGCAAGGCTGTTGCTCCCTTCTGTTACATCCTGGGTGATTGCAGTGCTCACTTTTTCCACCAGAGAGAGCCTTGTCTTCGCACTGCTGTCATCAGCGTTGTTGTTGTTCCTTCAGTCTCTGCTCCGTTGCTAGCCTGGTGTCTGCGCGTTTAGTTTTTGACCCTATTTAATTTGTAACTCATAGGAGTGGATGCTGGGCTCCCCCAGTACTCAAGGGACCCCTCCTGGGGCGCAGCTCTTGCTGCCAGCACTCTGAGCAGACCCTGTTCTGCAGGGTGGGCACACGTTGCCCCCCGCCACGTCCTGGCAGCAGGGGAGCCCCCAGCAGACCCTCGCCGAGGCCGCAGAGATGCTGGGCTGAGTGCTGAGCCCATGCCCTGTGTGTGCTGTGGTGCAGGGGGGGTTAACGCGGCTCCCAGCTTTGGGAAAGGCCGCGCTCTGAGCTCCCCACAGGAAAGTTGCAAGCAGATTGCCGGCAGCTTCCTCTCCTGGTCCCTGTACCAAACAGATTGTACCGTGTCTCCTTGGGAGGAAGCGCCAGGAGTGGTGTGTGACCTCTGTGGTGTGCTGTAACAATAAACAGTTCCTAATGGTTTCACCGATTCCTCTCCCAGCCTCGTGTTTTCACAGTAAATGTTTTCGATGGGTTGGAGTTGCTTTCTCTTTCTCCTCATCACCTCTGTGCTCCTGGGAGGGACCTGGGCAGGAGGTCTGAGAGGCGGCGCCGTGTGCAGGGAAGGAGCCACGATGGGCATCTTGGAAGTTTTGGGCACCTTGGAAGCACGGCGCTGCCAGGTAACAGCAGTACCAGTGCCCTGCCACGGGTGGTGAGTGAGGTGGGGCTGTGTTTGGGAAGGAAACGGCACGTTGTGCTGTTGCCCCAGCAGCAGCGCTCCTCCTGCATGCACCGCAGGCAGGGCCTGTTGTTGGCATCGTGTCCTCGTATCTGCAAGGCACAGTCAGTGCCCAATCCTGTCCCGGTGGTGCTGGTGGATGTGGGGGTGCCAATGCTGCCATGCCCTGCATTGTGCAAGCAGCGTCGCCCACAAACGGACTCAAATTCCCCATGGCCCACAAAGCAGCAGAGCATCAGCTTCGCACACAAGCTCAGGCTCAGCTTCCTTTCCCTGCAGAGCAGCCGCTGATGCTCTGGAAGCAGCCTGGGAGTTATTTGGGGCTGAGCCCCTCCTGGTGCAGCCGAGCTGTGTGCATCCACAGAGCCGCAGCAGTTTCTATGCCAACGCGGCTGCGGTGCTGTGCTGGGGTTGGTGCTGCACCCCCTCGTTCAAACAGTTCCTGAAGCGCGTGTGGAAATGAGGGTGAGGGGCACAGAGGTGCGGTGTTCCCTTGGATGCTCAGCGGCCAAAGCAGCCGAAGGCAGTTCAAGCGTGGGGGGGAAAAAAAAAGCCCAACAGAATCCGTGCCATTCCCTCATTGGAGCAGCAGTGGGAACAAAGCGGGTTTGTTATGGGGCTGTGTGAGAATGTGACCTCCGCAGCTCCCTGGGAGCTCCGTGCAGAGATGGGGCCGGGTGCTGCTGCCGGGGGACTCGCAGCCTCGGGTCACCACTCCTCCCACACCAGGGCTGTCAGCTGCCCCATACGGTGAGGAATGAGGTTCCTCGGGTGTGCACACCCTGTGCCTTTGTGTGGCCGTCAGCGGAGCCGCTCCTTGTCCCCAGCCGTGGGGCGGAGGCCCAAGGTTGCACCGAGTCACAGGGAGCAAGCGGAGGCTGATCCCGGGGCTGTGCCCGTGCACGGGGCTCCTGGCACTGAGGGGCCGTGCAGGTGGGAAAGCGGCCCCCCAACCTGGTGACCCCCAGCCTCCTCTCCAGCAACGTGATGCCAAATCCCATCGTGCCCGTTGTGCAAATCGCGTGAACTATGCCTGTTATTCAGAAGTATCCCCAGAGATCTCCTTAGCGCCATAATGCAGCATTACTCATGGATCCGGGAGCTGAGGCCAACCCGGAGCCAGCAGAGCCATGCCTGCCCGGTGGTGTGGTGGGGCCAAGCGGTGGAGACCCAGCCCTGCACCCCCTGCAGCCCCGACTCTGCAGGGCTGGAGCTGCAGTGGGGCATCACCGCATCCTGGTACTCCAGGCCTTGGCCCGCTGACTTTTTGGGGCTGCCCCCCGCTTCCCTGCTGTTACCATCGGCTGCTTGACCCCAGCTCGACCTCACCCGGCCGAGTTCCCCCTGCAGACCCTGCCCTGCAATGCAATGCTGACCTACTTTGGGGGTTGGAGGAGCGCTGCTCAGCCAAGTGCTGCACAGGGCCCCCAAAGTGCTGTCACTGCCAGTTTGGGCTCTGCGCTGGATTTCAGTGCTACAGCTTCCACCTAATAAAATAAGAGCCGGAATTGTTCATCCTTTGCTAATCCTCAATAAATGGCTTTACTTGATTTGCTGTTTGTGCTTCGGGGGATTTAGCAGGCTGAGAGTTGCTGACACACACAGGGAATCTCCAGTTTTTGGTCGCAACTTGAAGTCCTGACTCTACAAAACCAAAGGCAAAAACTTCCCTGTACCTCGAAGCACTGCATAGTACAGCACTGGGGGCAGTGGGAAAGGACCGAGAGTGTGGGATGGATGCAATCAAGCGTGGGGCATTGCAGTTCACCAGGCATCCCTGCAGCATCTTGGAGCTCTATGGCACCACTCAGTGCTCTGTGGCACTGTTGAGCGCTCCATGGCACAGCTTGGGGCTCCACGGCACAGCTCAGGGCTCCAT
>JAPSGF010000021.1:342500-428141 GCA_035772895.1 Perdix hodgsoniae | reverse complement strand
CATGGCACAGCTCAGCACTTCATGGCACAGCTCGGGGCTCCATGACACTGTTCAGTGCTCCATGGCACATCCTGGGGTTCCCTGGCACAGCTCAGGGCTCTGTAGCACTGCTTGAGGTTCCATGGCACAGCTCAGGGCTGGGCACACAGCTGAGAAATGCGCATCGATCAGAGCTGCCCGAGCCATCAGCCAAAGCAGCCGAGCAGGACGGGCTGGCAGGGGGAGCAGCTCCTGAGGTTGTGCTGGAACCCATTAGGCCGATTTCCCAAAACGCCACATCAGATGTCAGAAAAATCATCTTAAAATGGCTTGAGAAACAAATAACTCCTGGCACAGCACGGAGGGTGTTTGCAGCAGAGTACATGCAGCGTTTTCAGGACGCGGGTGGAAAAGACATCTGCAGGAGAGCAAAGGCACAGAGATTTCCTGGTGATCTCGTTGGTGCTTGCAGGGACACTGCTGCCCTGTGCCACACCGCTTGGATTGGGGTGGTATCCCCAAGGAACCCCTCCATCCTGCACTTTCCAATGGGGCACAGCCATGGGTGACACGGGGCTGAGCAGAGAGACCACTGTCCCTGTCCCCAGTGGCCAAGAGGAGCCCGCTGCCCCATTGCCTTCACCCATCACCACTGTGGTTCCATGCTCGCTCCGAGCACTGGGGCGCGTGACCCAGCTTGGAGCACCAGTGTGACGCCATGCTGATAATTAAGAAGGAACCTAATGAAACTTCTAAAATAGCACCAATTCCTCCACACACCTGCAGCCGAACTGGGTGGATTACATAAGGTGGTGTTGCCACAGCAACTTCGCTCCACCCGGGGCTGGAGGTGGACGGTGCTGCGTGCGTGGATGCGCCGTCAGCCAGGGAGGGGGTTTGTGGGGGGGGATGGTCCTGAGCCTTACTGCTGCCGAGGTCCCATGTGGCCACTCCCTTGAGTTGGGTTCCATGCTGAGCAAGCACTGGGGTGCGAGGTACAGGCAGGGGTTCTGCTGCTGGCCCTGGGGTGCGGTGGGCGCAGCACAGAGAGCTGCCATGGGAATAGAGGGAATCCATCTCTTAATGTGAGAATAAGGAACCCCGGAGGCTTCGAGCTTTGGGAGCAGGGGTGTAAGGGAGGGAGGCTGTCAGTATTCAGATTTCCTGGGGATAGAGATAAAGAGAAGCAGGAGATGGGAAGAAAGCGGAGCTGGGTGGAGGCTGGAAGCAGCGCGAGATTCTCTGCGGGTCGTCCCAAAAGGCCTCTTCCATGATGAGAAATTACAAATCCTTTTATCTTCTCCAGCAGAACAGCTTGCTTGAATTGCTGGGCTGTCACACTGGAATTAGATGCAAGAACCCCCCACCTCCGTGACGTGGCGAAGAACTTACATAACACAACTAAAAATAAGGCGATGGAGATGCGCGTGAAGCACTTCTGCTCCTGGCTGCTCTCTCCAAAGCACTTTGCTGGCAATGGGAGCAGCCTTGGGCCTGGTCCTGGTCCCTGGGGCAGGAGCACCCTGCAGCACCAGGCAGGTCCCTGCTGGGTGTCCCACACACCCAGTTGTAGCCAGGGGGTCCCTTCTCCCATCCTGCCCTCCAGCCTCAGCGGGAAGGGGTTAACCCACTGGTGCAGGAAACTGCACATGTGGTGTGAATTCATCCCTGTTCTCTAGTGGGGGAAGCAGGGATGCAACCCAGATACAGCTGGGGTGGAGCTGGGACAGATTCAGGTGCGCCCAGGCTGAGCTGTGCCCCACTCTGCATCAGGTGGATGTGAGAGGTGCAGGGGAGGCAGTGGGACAGCAGCAGAGCTATGGGAATGAGGTGCTGACCGTCTGGGGATGCTCCTGCCACCAGCCTTTGGATCGGAGGGAGGAGAGGGCTGAGAACAGCACACCTGGCTGCTAACTGCTGCACTGCTTCCTGGGGCCTAGGGCAGGAGAAAAGGGGGGGAGGTTCATCCTGGGCACAGGTGAGGACACCCACAGTGGTTTGTGCCATGGCACCTCTGGACATGGGGGCACCTCAGTGCTGTGGTCACAGGGACAGGGATAGGGATAGGATAAGGACAGGGCCATGACATGCAGTGATGGCTCCATTCTTTCTTGGATGGTTTCTGCTGCCCTTTCCCATCTGACGCCAACACTGTGCAGCTCTCCATCACCCCTCACTGCAGAGCACCATGTGGGCAGAAGCACAGGGCAGGGAAGGTGTGCAGGACAGCTACAATTATGGGGCACGGCATGAGGCACCACAAGGGGTGTGGGATGTGGTGTGAGACATGAAGGGGGATAAGGAAGAGTATCGGGGTATAGGAAGAGGTATTGCAGGCTATAGGATAAGACACAGCAGGGGCTATAGATAGAATGTGAGGGGTATGGGATGGGGTGGAGGATGGGGTATGAGATAGGAGTTGGGATGGGACCAGAACCAGTTTATGGGATGGGAATGTTATAGGGGATGGGAATAAGGTATGGGATTGGAATGGGGTACAGGGTACGGGATGGGAATGGGGTATGGAATATGAATGAGGTACGGAATGGGGATGGGGATGGGATGGGATGGGATGGGATGGGATGGGATGGGATGGGATGGGATGGGATGGGATGGGATGGGATGGGATGGGATGGGATGGAGAGGAGGGGTACGCGGAGAACGGGTCGGGGCACGATGGGGCACAACGAGGCGTTCCCAGGACGCGGCCCCACCCCGCGGGCGGGCCGTGGCGGTGCGGGGCGGTGCGGGGCGGGCGGGAGCTGATAAAAACGGCGGTACCGCTCCGCTGCGCCGCTTTCCGCGCCCGCCGGCAGCCCGGGTCCGCGTCGCCCCGCACCGCCCCGCAGCCCCCGCCGCCCCCGCCGCCGCCCATGGTGCTGCCCGGCCCGCCCGGCATGGCCCGCTCCGAGGAGGTGCACCGCCTCACCGAGAATGTCTACAAGGTAAGTCCGCAACAGGTGCGGGGCCGCGCGGCGCGTCTCCCGCTCCCCCCCTTCACCCTTCTTCCATCTGCTTTGATTTCTTTTTTTCTTTCTTTCTTTCTCTTTTTCTCTTCTCTTCCGCCGCGCGCGGGGGCAGCGCGGTGTTGGGGCGAGAGGCGGAGGAGGAGGAGGAGGAGGAGGAGGAGGAGGAGGATGTGGATGTGCCGCCGTCGGGGGGGCCGCACCGCCTCCGCTCCCCGCCGCCGCCTCCACTCGCAGCCGCACGGAGCTCGCGGAGCCCCCGGGACGCGAGCGGTGCCGGACCCCCCCGGCTCTACGTGGGGATGGGTGCGGGGCAGCCCCCCCTCCCCCACCCACTCACCCCGTCCCCGGGTCACTTCGGGCCGCCGTTCCCTTTCTCTCGATATCCGAGAGCGGTGAACTCCCCGTTCAGCTCCGCGGCTCCCCGGGCTCCGGCTCACGGTTTGCTTTTTGGTTTTTAAATCGGATGGGGGAAATGCGCTGTTCCGAGTGGTTTGGTTCGCTGGATGCGGTGGTCGTGGCCGGGAGGACCTCTCCAGCCCGGCACATCGCACGGGATGCCGTCCCTTCCATCCGCACGGCTCCCGGACCTTCGGTCTCTCGGGCTGGAGCCCCTCTGAGCGTTCGGTGTTAAAAGAAAACGGTCAGAAAAAGAATCTAGTGCCTGGAACGTCGGGATGGGGAAGTTCAGAAGGCTCCTGCGGGCACCTGAAATGCCAGGCCCTGCGGGATGCAGAGCGGCGGTGCGGATGGAGCCTTCTGGTTGTAGGAGTCGGGTCCCTGTGCCACCCCAAGGCACCCTCCAAACGCCCCGACCCTCCTCCATCTCCAGCTGTGCAAAGTGCAGACCTACAGCGTCGTGCCGATGCTGGCCCTGTGCTGTGCTCTTGGTGTGGTCAGTCTTGGAGCAGTTTTGGTGGTGACTCAGGTGTTGTCCCAGGGGTGTTGCCCTCGAAGGGCCGTGCTGATGGCAGTTTGCAGAGCTCTCTGTGTCCTGGGCACCCGGGTGCCATCGCTGTGCCATGTGCTCATTGGCAGCTTTGAGTGTGATCTGGTGTTGGCCTTGGCCAGAGGGCAGTGCTGGTGAGTTCTGTCCTCAAACAGCTGTGTTGAACCATGTTTGCTCCTTGGAGAACACATGGGGGACGTTGGCTGTGTCCTCCTCCTGCCTCCAACCATCGCCTTTGTCACTCCTGCATTGAGAGCACTGCATGGAGCCCTGGGATCACAGTGTTGCTGCATGTGGGGCTGCGCAGGGGGCAGTGCCCTTGGTGCAGGGCTGCTCCAGTTGTGGGCTCATAGGAAATCAACGTGAAGGCTTTGCTGTCAGCAGGGGCTCAGAGTTGTGTGCGTTACAGTGGGTGCAGTGTGGAGATGAGAACTTGGAGCTGGGGGCAGATGCTGTGATGTGACCCACATCCCGTTTTGCTGCCCTGGCTGTGGGAGGAAAACAGCATTTCCTGAAGCCAAGGAGGTGCTTTCCTTGGTTTCTGCAGGTGCTGCATGTAGGAGCTGCCTGTCCGTGTTCCATGGAGGACTCCTGGAACTCCATGGGCAAGGCGATGTGAGTACCCGGAGTTCTGGGAACCCACCAGTCCAAAACTGGCCCTTGTGCTTCACAGCCCCGTTGCCCAGCTGTTGTTCCCATGCCTCATCTGGCCCACACAGCCCCACGGCACACCATGGGCACGCAGCGGGGCTATGCTGCCTGCCCTGCTCCTTCCCAGTGTCCGGAGCAGCCCTGCTGGCCCAGCACCCAGCACAGCCATTCTGCCTGGGGGGCCCGCTGTAATTATTTCCCAGTACCAGCGCTCCCCCCTTGGAGTGACTGCACTAATGAGCTGGTGGAGGAGCTGTCAGCCGCCCCCTCGCCGCTTTGCCACTACAGGCAGCTGCCTACACATGTGGAGTAATTACAGAGCGAGACGGAGGATGCTGGCACCTTCCACCAACGTAATCCCACCTTCCCCAGGCACTGATTCACTTCTGTGCACCTTGGTGGGGCAGTGCAGCTGCCCCTGGGCCGGGGGACGGCGGTGCCTCTTCTCCCTGGAGACGAACCTCTCATTTCTGATGGATGAGATGACTGCTTCCAGGCCAACCTCCATTTCGTTTAAAGCTCTTTCTTCACGTGGGAGATGGTTTTGCAATGATGCACGGTTCTCTCTGGATTTGGAGAAAGGTTTCTTAGCAGCACTCTGAACTCAAACCCTTCTTGTCGTGCACAAACACAGGTTTTCTGCCAGTTATTTACTCCCCTTAGGATGTAATAAATGCTGCTCCCAGCACAACAGCCCTGTTATCTCCAAGTCCGGAGGGAAAGGGAGAGCTCCTTGCTTAAGTGAATCAGGAGGGAAATGGTGGCTGGATCGGTGTGCTGGGAGGGAGAACGCACCAAATGAAAGAGTTGACCTTTGGGGTCGGCTGTGCCACCCCAGTTTCTGCGCACTGTGCTCCGTGGGCGCTCTGTGCTTTGGTGCTGGCTGTGCTCGGGGCTGAGCACGGTGCTGGCAGTGCACTGCCCTGCTGGGGGTGTGCGGAGTGCTTTTGTGGGATGCTGTGTGCCTCAGGACTGCTGCAGTTTGCAGGTTAGTGTGTGCAATGCAGAAGGAAAGCCCATGGTGTGCCCCGGTACCCCAAAGTGTTCCTGCACTGCTCTTGGGTCAGTGGTGCCTTTGTCTGTGGTGGCTCGTGGTGCTGTGCTGCAAACCTCCCAGAGCAGGGACTCATCTGGGTGAGATGGGTTACTGCCGGTGGCTCCTGGGGAGGTGCTGGCAGTGGGTGCCATAAGCCAGCAGCTGCTCTGTGCCCTGTGGGTCCTCCAGCCCTGTACCCGTGCTCCAGCCTTGAAAATTGGGTGTCCTCATCCTCTGCTGCCTTGAGTAGAAATGAAGTGGTTTTGGAAGGGTCCCTGTTCTTCCTCTGTGTCCCTTGCTTGTGAGCGTGGTGTCTGGTACAGCTGATGCTCCTGCTGGGGATGCTCCTGGAGCAGCACGGTGCAGGGTGCTGTTTGCAGCTGAGATCTGCTGGTGCAGGGCAGGACGTGCTGAGATGGAGGCAGCGCCAGGGTTTGTTTGGGCATTAAATATTAACACACAAATAATGGAAGGCGTTCCCGAGGCAGGGCTGTGACCCATTTAGAAACAAAACTTCCTTGTGGCTGAGCTGTGGCGTGGCAGTGCCATCACAGTGTGGCCGTGCTGCGGTGCTCAGCGCTGTCACAGCACCCATCCCATGGGGATGTCACCCGGGTGGCTCTGCAGGGCTGTGCGCTGTGCTGGAGCAGTGCCGGAAGAGCATAGGTTGGTGGTTTTTCTAGCGTAGAAGTAGAACCCAACACTTGTGCTGGAGGTGTGGGGCATCACTGCTGTGCTGGCAGCTGGGGGGCCGTCCTCAGCTCCTTCTGGCATTCAGCTGTAGGCGCTGCCTTTGGGTTGGAGGGGGATGCGCTTTTTGGAGCGTGGTTGTGAAGACCCTGGGGAGGTGTTGTGAAGGTTTGCTTCCTATGCAGGTGAGCCAGCTCTGCTTCCAGCTCGGTCCTGGGGAGTGCTCAAACTTCTAATTGTGGGCTGATGATTACGGCGTTGGAGCAGGAGGTGAGCTCTTCGTGGAGCCTGCTCGGAGTGCAGAGGCAATGAGCTCGCTTCCTATGTGCTCCTCTCCCCCCACCCACAGGACCGTGGCCTGGAGACCTCGTGCTTCGCATTAGTTTCTTTTCTGGCAGCTGAACAAAGCCGTGCCAATCCCAGAGAGCTGAGCAGCATTACCCAGGAGGTCAACGCTGCCGAACAAAGCGCAGCCCTTCCAACCTTTTGCTGCCGGGTTTTGCTGTCTGTGTTTTTCTAAACTCTTGCCCAGGCAGCGGGTTTGTGGGTGCTGCTGATGGAGCAGGATTGGAGAGAAGGCAAGATGTGCTTCCATCACTGGGGTTTTGCTGCACCCTGTGCCCGGGCTCCCCAGGCTCTGAGCGTGATCCCTGGTGTGAGCTCGGTGTTTATCTGCAGTGTTTGCTTCTCCATAGTAGCTGGGAGCTTTCCAGCATCTCTCACTGGGGAGATGAAGGTGTGTTAGCTCTGGAGCTGGCTTCTCTTCCCACCACGGGAGTGAAAATACGGCTTAGAAACCTCTATTTTTATCTCTGTAGTGAAGATCCCTTTTTAATTCCCTTCTCCTGTGGGGCTATTTGTGTTGGAGTCTCCAGGCAGTGTCTTAAAAACGTTCACTTTCAGCAAACTTCCTCTCCGGGTTCCATGAGTTTTACTTGGCTGCCAAGGAGCCTCCCCCCCCCCCCCCATGGAGCAGCAGAGCCTTTCTGCAATTCTTCTGCTCTTGGTTTGCTGCTGCCAAACAGCTGTGCCATACCCCAAGGTGCTGCTGTACCCCTCAGCTGCCCCAGGTTTGGGGAAGCAGCAGCAGGGATATGTCAGTGTGAAGTGGGAAGTGCAGAGCTGCCCTCCCCAGTGCCAATTAACCCCCATGCAATCTTCTCCCACAATTACAGAGAACACCTCACTGCACGGCTTGCTGCTGCAGGTCCTTTTCTCCTTCCAAGCTGAGCATGTTCCCAGTGCTGCCCCGGCCTCAATTAGCCCCGCAGCTCTCATTAGCTGGGTGCTCACTGTGCTGTCTCTGGGCTGGAGCATCCCAAGGCAGGATGGAACCCAGCTGTCATGAGCTCAGCTATGCACAGCCTGCCCTGCACCCACAGAAGGAAATGAAACCGTCACAGCCCGCAAAGGGCGTGCAGCAGAGCTGGGGCTGAGGATGCCCGGGGCAGAAAATGAGCTCTGTGTGTTTGGCCAGCTTTGGGTGAGGTGACAGATGCTTAATCAGCTTATTGGACAGAAGTGTCTGTCTGTCTCCCAGTGTGGGACGTTGCCAGCAGTGGGATGGGGGCTGAGCCCCTTCCCCACGGTGCTGTGAGTGCTGTCCGCATCCCTGCTCTGGGTGCGGGTTGCTCTGGGGGTGCAGTGGGCACGGAGCTGCTGTTTCCTCCCCAGCTCAGCTGGGGTTGGTGTCTGGTTTTAGAGATGCTATCAGTGCCGGGGATTGAGTAGCTTTGGCAACTCCTGACAAACACACAAAGAGCCATTCTTGGGTACGCTCCGATTAGTCCTCCTCTCCCCTTGTTTGGATATAAGGACCTCGGGGAGGAGGAGAGGCTGTGCTGGTGAGTTGTGGTGTGCTGCTGCTCCTGGTGGCTGCATTGCTGGGGACATGGGTGCAGTTCCCCTGCGCAGCCCCAGTAAGACGCTGGTTGCAGGGCATGGTGAGACTGGATGATGCTCAGTGCGGCAGCGTGGGCTGTTCCTGGATGTGTCCAATCATTGGTGCCACACTTGGCTTAGCGTGCTGCTCTCACCCTTGGAGCTGCCCAAAAGGAACAGAACCTTTGCCCTTTGCCCGGTGGGAGTGCTGCCATCAAGCAGCGTGGGTTGAAATGTGGCCACATCAATGCATAACCACCATCCCCCTTGTGATGCTAGAGGTGTGGGTGAGTCCTTCACCCCATCCCTGCCCTTAAAGACACACTGAGCTGCCCTGCTGCCACCTCTGCTAACACCCACTGTCCTCCTTTCTTCCAGACAATCATGGAGCAGTTCAACCCCAGCCTCAGGAACTTCATTTCTATGGGGAAGACCTATGAAAAAGCCTTAGCAAGTAAGTGATGCTGTGCTGCTGGCACTGTTGGAGGACTGTGAGCCCATGTGGGGCTGCACGGTGCTCTTAAATCATTAAAATTAAGTTAAAGCTCTGTTTAAAAGTATTGTTTACGTGTTCAAGTTGCAGAGGAAATTAAATCCCCCCTCCACACACAATTGTTGGTGGCAGCTCTTTGCTGAGCTTACCGGATCCCACTGGGGGCTGTTAGAGAAGCATGGAATGAATTGGGTGAACCGTGGATTGATGGAAACCAAAACCAAACAGTTGTGACGTGGTGACTCTGTGCTGCCCAGCTCCTGTCCAGCCCTGTTCTGTCACAGCTTCACGCAGAGGACGTTTGTTTCGCCTCTGCTCGCTTCAGAAGCTGCGCTGCGCGTCGCCTGGATTTTATTTTTTTAATTGGATTGCTGGAGATGCCTTTAAGGGTGAAGGCTGTCATGATCTTAAGTCAGTAGGGGGAAAAAAAAAAAGATTTTGTAGTCTTAAATGGTGGCGTTTGAAGTGCGACCTCTGGGAAGGATCTGCACATTCCTGCTCGGTGCATTCCTGCTCTGCATGTGCCTGGAGCACTCCTTATCTCCCCCAGGCCAGGCGGGGCTGCTGCATGCCTGAGAGGGGTCCACATCCCTCCCCGCTGCTTCCCAGAGGGCGTTAATGGTGCAGGAGGTGCCCATGGCGCAGGACGAGGACCTGGGGTGCTCACAGACCCTCACGTGCAGCTGCATTGAGGATGAGAGGTGATGTCCTGCACGTGCCAGAGGGTCAGGTTGGGTTTTAGGAACAATTTCTTCTCCAAAGTAGCTCTCGGTGGCACAGGCTGCCCAGGGAGTGGAGGAGTAACCATCCCAGGAGGTGTTCCAGAGATGTGGCACTTGGGGACTTCCATTTTTCTCACACCTCTGCTCCAAGATCTTCCTGTAAGCTTGACAGCTGCCTTCAGTCATTGTTTGTTTGGGATCCCAGAGCTGTGGGACACCCGAAGGCAGAGCCTCGCTCAGTGGATGCGCCCTGGAAGAGGCTTCACTGCTGAGCGCGGTGGTGCTGAGCTGTACAGCGTGTTCCGTGATTAGAGGAAACCCCCTGCTTATCTGATTAAAGCCAAGCATGGAGCTGGAATGTCAACAAACAGCATAGAGCTATAATGAAAGTCTGTGATATTCAATTATTCTGCAGCGCTTTTGCTGAGCTCCGGTGGTTACACTGGAATGAAAACCACCGAGGTCCTGCACGTACCTTGCTTTCCCCTCCTGAGCAGCTCTGTAATCTTGCTGCTCCAGCTTTCTTCTTTCCTGGTGTGTTCCTTGCTCCTCTTGCTTGTTTGTTGTCTCGTCCCTCCCTGTGGGGCTGAGCTCTTTGAAGTCAGAGCTGTTTTTCTTTTAGCGTCTAGCGCCTGTTTGGTGCTGCAGGAGTTATAATAGCTGCCAGCCAAGTCTATAACCTGCTTCTTTTTTTTTTTTTACTTATGCTTTTAGGTATGACATATGCAGCAAAAGGATACTTCGATGCTCTGGTGAAGATGGGGGAGTTGGCCAGTGAGAGCCAAGGATCCAAGGAGCTGGGTAAGTCACCGATTCATGGCTCAATGGAGACCCAGCCCAGAGCAGAGATGGGACCAAACCTGTGCTGTTGCTGGGGATGAGGAGCTGGGCACGGAGCTGACCCTGCCTGATGTGAATAGCCCATGTGCCTCTTTATTTGCTGCTAACGTAGCTTTTTTTAAAAGAAAAGAGAAATCCTGCTAATCTCAGTCTGAGGATTTGAGGATGTTGTCGGCACGTGGTGTTTGCCAAGAGGAAGTGTTTGCTCAGCGCTGCTCTCACGGCACTTTTCTTGCTTTAGAAATGAGGAAGGCATCGCTGCCCTGGGAGCTGGGGCAGTGCTGCTGGGCTGCAGCCCTTGGCAGGATGGAGGGTGCAGGAGGCCCAGTGCAAGTCAGTGCCCTGCCTGTGTCCTGCTGTGATGCTGTTGTGTGGGCTCAGGTCAGAGCTGCATCGTGAGTCCTGATGTTCTGCACCCGCATTCCCTCCTCCAGTTACTCTTCAGGGAGCTGCTTTCCCTATGCTGATGCTTCCCCTCCCTGCATGAGCTCTGTGCTCCCAGCTCGCTCTGCAGTCACCCTGGAAGTGGAAATGTGGTGGGGACCCTGGGCTGTGTGCGTGGGAGCTGGGCCACAAACCCTCTGCCCATGGGAGGGCTGTGCAGGGCTGTTCCCTGCATGCAGCGCTGGGGTTTGGCATGGGGCAGCTTCTGTTGGCCCTGCAGCTCTCAGCCATCCTGCTGTGCTGATCTTTGCTGATGTTTATGGTGGCAGCTGCTCCACGAGGAAGAAAGTGGAGATAACATTTGTGGAGCTGATAACAGGACACCACCCCGTTCCAATGGGCTGCGAAATGCCTCAGATGGGGCTGTGCTGCCTGCAGCAGCAGAGGTACTGCTCTTTCTGGGCACACCTTGAGCTAATCAGCGAGGGCTGATAATGCTGGAAAGGAGCTGGGTCTGGGTTGTGTCACACTGCTGCAGCAGGTGGGGGTGCTGCTGGGGCTGCAGCTTCCGGCCTCCAAGGACAAGGATCTGAGACTTATTCCTCTTTTCTCTCCTGTGCTTATTTTGTGGTGCTGTTTCTGAGCCGAGCCACCAATAGAACATAAAAACACTGCAGATCCTGTGCCTCAAAATGGTGAAAAAGTCCACCTATGTCCCAAGCTTTGCACCCAGTTCCATGCCTCAGTAGCACGTGCAGCTCAGAGGAGCTTAGCTCCTAATCTGGGTGCTGGGAAACCACTCGGTGATCCCTGTCTGCAGGCGTGCTGGGTGTCTGGCACAGGGTCGTGCTGCACGGTGCTGGCTGTGTTTGCCCATTCCTTGGGCTGCAGCGATGCTGCGCGCTCACCTTGCTGCACACATTCAGCCTCTGCCCACCAGACCGCTGCCCCCAGCTTAGCTCTGCTCTCCCCGCCCGCTTAGTGCTTCACATAGCTCACAAATTCTCCACCAGATTTTAGCAGCGGCGCTGAGACAGGATAATCTGGTGCAGCAACGGGAAACCCAGCGGTAATGAAGCACCTGAGCCGTAATCGGCTCTGTGCTGGGTGCAGGCGTCGGGTGGGGTGGGCACAGCCCTGCCAGCCCTACCGCTGAGGTTTGGGGTGTTCAGAGTCTGATTTTCCTGCTTGCACCCAAGGCGGCGGTGCAGGTTGCAGCTCCCAGCGCGCCGTGCCTCGCGCTGCCCTGGATTTTGCATCTTGAGGAGCTGAGCCTGGTGTACGGTCAGGGCCGGCGTGTTTTTGGCATTGCCATCAGCTGAGTCGTTGGGATGGATGTGACCCACCTGTCTGGCTCTGGTCGCATCCAGCTCTGGGGCTTGGAGGGTTAGACCCAAGCCTGCAGCTCCTTTTGGGTGTGCACAGCTTGGCTGAGAGGTGGTTTTTGGGAGGGTGGGAAGATGGAGTGAGTTAATGCTGTGCCTGATCAGGCAAGATTTGCTCTGGGCTCAATCTGAGACCTTTCCAGGAGCCGGGTACTGCTCCAAATGCAGCTGCTGTGGATGGTACTGGGTTGTGCTGGGGGCTGAATGCGCCTGCAGAAAGCTCCTCCAGGGCCAGGGAAGGACTGTTTTGGGGCTGGTTTTCACCAAGGTCCCCTCGGCTGGTACCCAAGGCAGCTTGGTGTCAATGGGGCACAGCTGCAAAGGACCTTTATGTGGCCTTCAAAATGTGTGTTGGTGTCAGGCCGCTGCCTTCTGGGTGTCCCATGCCTGGGGAGGGACTCTGAGCTCAGGGCAGAGCCCAGCTCTGTCCCAAAGGCCCAAGCACTTTTGGGACACGGTGCTGCGGTCCCACCTGACTCCTGGTGGCCTCGGCGTGGTTAGAAGGCTTTGTGCTGCACTGAATCCTCAGGGGAGATGTATTCATCCACTAATTGGATTTGCAGCCGTTTGGGCTAGGAGCTTCCTGCAGCAGCAGCAGAGATGCGGATAGAGGTCCTGCAAATGCCAAAGGTCATCATGCCAGCAGAGGTCCTGTTGGTGGGCACCGTACCCCCGTGCTGCACACAGCTGGAAACGTGCCCTGCACTCAGCCAGGCAGGCTGGGGAAGCAATGGCTTTCTTTTTTTTCCTCTTTGTCTCAAAAAAAAAAAGTGGAAAGCTTTGCCAAGCTGAGCTGGAACAGAGGCTGGGAACAGAAGTGATCATTGTAATGCTGATGAGCTGCTGATATAACATCAACAAATCCTGCATGATCCTTTCGGCTGTGATAAATAAATGGAACCTTTTTGAAGAGGAAATGCAGAGCTGATTGTTTCCCTGTACCCGTGTTCTTCCCCCCCCCCCCGCCTCCCCCCCAGTGCTTGCGTGAATCTCCCTCCATGTTGCTTTGCAGTTTCGTGTCAGAGCTGGTAGGAAGTTGGATGCAGGACCCTCTGTGTGTGAATGAGGGCTCAGCCACGGAGTGCTTTTCTCAGGGACTCGAGGGCTCGTTTGGGTTCGTGCCACGTGAGCTTGAATCCCGATCTGTTGGTTTCAGGGAGGAAATGGGATTGCAGAAGTCCTCAGCAGCGCGCTTCTGTCCTGTTTGTGGCTGAGCCAAACCCTGCGCAGTGCCATCTGATGGCAGCCAGGGCTGTAGGGGCTGTGCAGGGCAGGACGCAGTGCGTGGGGAGCAGATGGGACTTCACCCTGTGCACACGTTGGTGCTTTTCCCCCCAGTAAACAACTGTTGGAGCTTTCCTGTCCACTGCACGGCTCAGGAGGCAGCTGCCCAAACAACCCGCCTTTTGCTGCCTGCTGCTTTCCCTTGTTAATGAGCTGATGCTCCTCCTTGCCTGCTTGGTTGCTTCCCTTCTCAATGCCGTTGCTTCTCCTGTTCCCCTCCACGAAGCAGAGGGTGAAGCTGGGTGCGGTGGGGAAGAGCAGCAGAGCTTGGCACGGCTTTGAGCTCTGCATGCTTGGTGCCGGTATGGAGCGGGGCCATGTGCCTTGTGGAGCAAGGGAGTGATGCCCAGCGCCGGTGCTCCTCCGCAGCTTTGCGTTATTTGATATTTCATTAAAAATGGCCCTTCTGTAGCTCGAGGGTTCCGAGCCGAGGGCTCAGGAGCAGCCGGTTCCTGCAGCTCTGCCTTCTGCCGGGCAGCTGGCTCTGCGCGTGGTGCCCAATCGCAATCCCAGTGATGTGGAACAACCTGTTTGGCCGTTGCTCGCTGGGTGTGGTTGGGGAAGGGCCCACAATGGTCCCCATAGTTCTCCCAGCACGATACTGTGAGTCACGCCGACGCAAATAGCAGCTCCGTGCCTCCCTGCAGAGCAGGCACAGCCCTGGCACTGCCCTCCTGCCCACCCCGTGCCTCTTTGTTTCTGACCTCGGCTTTCACGCTTCGCTTTGCTTCCTTGGCTTAGTGCGTGTGTGTTTTGGCACAGGGCAAAGATAGTGCTCGCCCTCCATCTAATTCCCAGCGTGACCCACGCTGTTTGCAGCAGGGATCGTTGAGCGTGTTGGTTCCAAGCAGCCCCAGCACAGTGCCAGCAGTGGGGGAGGGAGGTGGGAAGAGCCCCCCGTGAGCACCGTGCGCTGCCCCGTGCTGCCCATCCTGCCAGCAGCCAGGGTGTGCGATATTTTGGCTTCACGAGGGCTGTGATATTTCTGAGTCACATTTGAACTTCTCCCCTCGCCGCCGAGCTGTGTCGGTCCGGGTGGTTTCAGGGTGAGATGTTAATGCCTAACGAGGTCGGCAGCCTTTTCGCGGTATGTAGCGTGAGGCTGTCGGGGTGTTGGAGGTGTGTGACATTATAGCTGCAATTCAGAGACTTCAGCTTCAATCCACTGCCCTGTGCGGGCTCCCAGCTCTGACAGCTGCTACGGGAAACCCAGAGTGAATTTCTTAGGGCTCCCAGGGTGGGAGGAACCTGGGAGGAAGCCGGTGTGACCTGATGCTGGGCGGGCAGCCTGCAGCCTTCCTGTGCTCTGTGCTCCCCGCGCAGACGTTCCAGGGCTGCTTCTCAGTGTCCCTGCAGTCTCACACTCAGCACTGTGCTGGAGGAGCAGGGCGGGCTCGGGGTGCTCCCTCCCACCCACCCACCCAGCACCCAAGCTGGAAAAGCAGCAGCTCTGACCCCATTGGAGCACATGCGCATGGGGCAGCGAGACATGCAGTGCAGGGGATGGCTCTGCCCTGCCGGGTTTGATGTGGAACGGCATCCAGCCGGGGCTGAAACTCCCCACGTTCAGCTGTGATAACAGCCAGAGGGGATGGTGGAGGAGAAAGTATCAGCAGAGATGGCTATCGGTGTCCTGGGTGGTGCTCCTCCACCTCACTGCTGCTGGGAGCTGGGTGGGGAGCACAGAGCTGCACGGTGCTGATCTGGGGCCGTGTGTATTATTTCTGAGCATCCCATCCCTTCCCTGCGTGTGTTCCATGCACAGCAGTGCTGGCAGAGCCCTGGTCTGGCTGCTTCTGCTGCTGAGTTTGGTCTGATGGGAAGAGGAGAGAGCACAGTGTGAGCTTTGGAAATACAGGGAAACCACCTTTGCGCCAACATACTCTCAGAGAAAAAGGAATCTCAGCTGAGCTCCAGCATCACGTCACTTTTCTTGCCCTCCTGGTAGTGGGAATTTGTGCATTTCCTATGATTGAGCAGTCACAGCCCAACCGGAGAGCAATTTCCTGCAGTCTTGCCGGGGTAACCTTTGGCCCAGGCCTTCCCATTCATGCGTGGAGCTTTTCAGTGCCCACGTGTGGAATTACTACAGCTGCAGCACCTCGGCACTGCGGGCTGCTCGGCTTTGCTTTGCTCAGCATCTTGCAAAGCAGCCATAAAAGTGAACGGCGTGACTCCAGCTGCGGAAAGCTGGACTGGTGTGGGAGCAGAGCGGCCGGTCACCTTCCTTTGTGCACTACTGCTCTGCTCTCCCTGCCCTGTGCCACCCCGTGCCTGTCCCAGCGCCTTCAGCCCTTTGAGATTTATTTTTTTTTCCCCCCTTTCAAAGCCCAGGGGCTGGCATCCACCCAGAACAAAGGGGCCAGATTTGAATGTTTGCAGAGTTTTGAGACATGCCGTGCGGGTGCAAAGTACGAATTGCTTCAGCCGTGAGCTAAAGCACGTTGGACCAGAGTGTTCCTAATCGCTTGCTATTGGAGCGCAGCCCCTGTGCATCGGTCCCATGGGGATGGGAGCAGTGTGACCTGGTGTGGGCTGGGGCTGGTGGTGCCGTGGGTCTGAGGCTGGCACAGCTCCTGCAGAGTGGCTGTGTGGGGCTGCCTGGCTCCGTCTGTGGCGGGGCTTTGGTGCAGGATGTGGCTTTTCCTGTCTGGGGAAAGCTGAGTGGGAACAAGACTTGAAGGCCTTGTATTGGAAAAGAAGAATTGAAGGAAGAGTGGAAGCAGAGCTGGGATCCCTCTGCTGGGACAGCCCTTCCCCTGCAGCATGGCTGCCCCGTTCCATGGTGTGCTCACAGCCACCAAAGCTGAACGGATCCCTCCCTGCTGTCTGAGTGCCCCCAGCTCCATGCCTGAAGCCCCCTCCTCTCGCCTTGTCGTTCTAGGAGATGTGCTTTTCCAGATGGCTGAAGTCCACAGGCAGATCCAGAACCAGCTGGAGGAAATGGTGAGCACGTGTTGGCACTGTGATGCTCAGCCTGGGCAGTAAGAACCCCTCTGTGCCCCCAGATCAGATCTCTGGAGTTGGTGGGGGCTCAGTCAGGGCACCCAGCCCCTCACAAGCTGCTGGTGTTGTGACCAGGTCCGTCTGTGAGCACCTGACCATCCCGTGCTGCTGGCAGCATCCCCTTCACCTGCTCAGCCCCAGCCCCGCTGCCCTCCTGGTGTCAGCTCTGTGCAGCCCTGGTTCCCATCACAGGGATTCTGGGCAATGCTCAGTGATGCTCTGGGTGGCAGAGCTCAGAACCTGTGTTTGCTCTCTTCCTGCAGCTGAAGTCCTTCCACAACGAGCTTCTGACACAGCTGGAGCAGAAGGTGGAGCTGGACTCACGCTACCTGAGTGTAAGTGTCCCAATTCAGCCCCTGGCCGTGTCCCTGGGCCATCAGATGTGTCACCATTTGGAATGTGGTCTCCCAACCCCTGTTTGCTCCCAGGGCTGGGGGTTCCGCATCACCCCCCCTTGGGCTGCTCTGAGCCTCCCCCTCTCACCCCCAGGCTGCGCTGAAGAAATACCAAACAGAGCAAAGGAACAAGGGCGACTCGCTCGACAAGTGCCAGGCTGAGCTGAAGAAGCTGCGGAAGAAGAGCCAAGGAAGCAAAAACCCCCAGAAGTACTCAGACAAGGAGCTGCAGGTAGGAGCAGGGCAGGGGAGGGCAGCACCCCTGTGCCCATCACCCACCCACCTGTGTGCTGGGGCTGTAGGAGCAGCCAGGGAGGCAGTGGGATGACGTGGGGATGTGGCCGTGCCCAAGCTGAGCTTGTGCTGGTGCCGTGCAGGAGGTGTGCTGGTGACTAACCCTGCTGGATCCACCACAGCTGGTGGTTTTGTTGGGTTATTGTTTTGTTTTTGTTCTTTTTTTTTCCCCTCCTCCTTAATGAATGAACCCGAAAAGATCATTAGTTTCTGTTGTGCCAGATCCATCTCCCTCTGGATGGTGTTTTGCTTAAATATTTTCAGTGCCTTCTGACGGGTGGCCCTTCCCCCAGCCCGCCCGGTGGCGAGCGCGTGCGGGAGGAGGCTGGCAAGTGAATCATGGCTGCGTGACTGCGGCGTGGGCTGCTCTGTGCTGATGGGGCTGTGCCTGTGCTGCTCAGGGCTGGGGGCTCAGAGCCCCTTTGCACAGCTTTGGCTGCTGGCAGGCTGAACAGAGGGGCTGCTGAGCATCCCTGGATGCATCCCATGGCACGGTGAGGGGCTGCGGTGCAGCGTTTTGATGCACCCGTGGCACCAATCAGTCTGTAGGCTTCGATTTGAGTTGCTCCTGGAGCTGTCTCAGCATGGCAGGCTTTAACGAGAGGTTGGTGCATCTCTCTGCAGAGCTGCTCTGGCTGCAAGTGCTGCAGCACAGCGCTGTCCTCGCTGGGGAAAAGAGGAAGCTTAACCCCAAGGCTGGAAATCGTGTGCTGCTGTGTCTAAGAGAATAGATGTTATGTTGGGACCAGATTTTGTTGCAACTGGTAGCTGGTGGGCTGATAGCACAGCCCTGCCACCAGGAATCTAAGCACCGCTGGGGCTGTGCACAGGAAGGCAGTAAATAACTAGCAGATAGCTGGGAAAGCGATGCTGTTAATTGCACTTAAAATCTGGGAGATTGGTTGTTCCCTCAGTAGCATGAATCAGGATAATCGCAGGAGGAGGAAATAAAACATTTCAGCAGCCATCCAGGCTGAGCGCAGCCCCTGTGCTGAGCTGAAGTGCTCTGAGCTGAGCTCACTTCGTTTGCAGCCTCCCAGCTCCTGTGTCTGTACCGAGCTGCTTGTGCACGGTTAATTGGAGCATTTTCAGGAGGTGTTGTTGCAGTGTGACTGAGGTGTCCCAGTGCAGGCTGGCACTTCCCTGAAAGCTGAGCAGCTGAAACCACTTTGGAGTGCTGGTGTCTCTGCAATCTGTTGCTCCCGATCTCTGCTGAGAGCAGACCTGTTGAGCAGCAAGGCGGCTCTGTGGGAGGAAATGCATGGCATCAGCACCTGGAGAGGGGTCCCCTCACCTACAAGAGCTGCTGGTGTAGGGATGGGCAGTGCTGCTGGGGCCTCCTGACTCCTGCGGGGTCCCCAGGGCTGCTGTGTTGCTGGGATTCCCACCACGCACCGGAGAAAGGAAGGAACCCACTGCAGCCAGGAGGAGCAGCGATGGTTTGGTGCTCCCACCACGAAGCAGCAACGATAGGGATGGTTCTGATAGCACATCATCTGTGGGCAAAGAGGAAAACAGGATCAGGCTTTCATTCCTTTAATCTTGCAGCAGTAAGTATTTAGGAAGTGCTTATCTCGGCAAAAAAAGACTTATGGTGGCTTTTAAGCTTAAAGAGCAGTGAAACTGCTCAACTGCTGGCTTTGTTCTCCAGTCTCAGATCAGAGTCCTCCCTCGATGCTGGAGGAGCTGCCCGTGTCTCACTGGGCGTTCTTGCTCCATAAAACCTTTCTCTGGGCAGTGAGGGTGGGTTGGAGTCAGGGTGATGGTTTGGTTCTGTCGTGGGAAAGCTGCTGTTGGCAGATGCATCCCAGTGCCGACATAACTCATCCCATTCAATAAAGCAATAAAATCATACTCTTTCTTTGAGGGCTCATCCACTTAAGTTACTGTAGCACTCAGCAGCCAGGAATCTGATGCTCTGTCATCATCTCTGTGCTTAATGCTGTGGGAAGCAAATTGCTCCTATCTGCCTCCTCCGTGCTCACAGGGTGACCGCAGTTCGTAGCACAGCATGGGATCGGTCTGAGCCTGCTGGGACAGCCCGGGTTGCCTTCCCTGTGTCTCTTCAGTGCAGGTTTCCCCACGTGTAAGGCAGAAATAAGGGTGGGCGTTGCACACCTGTTGTTTTGGGGCTGCAGAACTGGAGGTTGCTCGGTGCTGCTGCATGCATACAGCAGTGCACAGTGAGAGCTTGGATGCTGTGCAGCTGTGGGGTCCGGTGGGCAAGGAGGGGCTTTGCAGGATGAAAGCACGGTGTGGCTTCCCATAAAGACAGGCTCATTGCTTACAGCAGCTCAGAGCACGGTTTGGCTGCTGCAGGGATTGTCAGCAGAGGTGCAGTGGTTAAGGGCTGTGCTGCTGAAGGTGGCAGTAACACCAGCGTTTGATTTCTGATGAATTAGTCCAGAGCTGTGGCACTGGGGAAGGGAAGTTTGGGCTGAGGTGCTGCCTCAATCCGCCTTCCCTGTTCTGTGGTTGCTGAGGTTTTAGGGTTTCAGACCTCGACTGAATGAGGCAGCAGCAGCGTGGGCTCAAACTGCCCATCCACTGGTGCTGTGAGCAGTGGGACTTCCCTGTGAGGCTGAGTTGGAGGTGGCTGTGGTCAGTGCAGGGACAGTCCCTGCTGCTGTCCCCGTGTGCTCCCGTGGGAGCGGTGTAAGCATTAAACACTGCTGTGCCAAATAGCCCAGGGGTTTTTTAGAAACTTTGGTAATTGAAACCTCATTTTCTGTTCCCACAGGGAGAAGTAATTTTAGCGATGGGTCAAGAAGCACGGGCTGATGGGGAATGTGCACAACCGGGTTATGAGGGCTGACGTGAAAGTCAAACGGGGAGGAATTATGTAAAAGCTGTGGGGCTGCAGATGCCTTACCCCTGGTTTCCTTGTGCTTTGAGCCCTGGTGGTGCTGTGTCCAAATGCAGTGTCACAGCCACGGGCTGGGGCTGTGCTCCATGCTGGGCTGTCACATCCATCCCTGCTGCCTGAGTGCTGCTTCCTGGGGCTGTTCCTGCAACTCCCACAGCAGCTGCTGCAAATAAGCTCAACCGAGTGGATTGATTTTGATAAAGAAATGAAGCCTAGAGCCTCTTTTTCTGTGGCCGAGATGCTTCGTGGCCCTTATGGAAGGCAGGGCTCAGCCCACGTAATGCACATCTCGGCAGTGGATCCCAACATGGAGTGGTTGCCCTGAGCTGTCCCCAGGTTGAGGGGACATTTGCATGGCTGAGGGCTGGTTGCAGGAAGCACTGTGCTGCAGGGGTGTGTTCCTGCACAGAGCTGTGTACGTGGTGTTACATAAAGCATACAGGAATAGTAAAAGGATGAGGAGCTGCCCTGCAGAGCAGATGTGAGATGGAGGTGTAAGGGGGGAAGGCAGTGTGTGTCAGTGATGGGGAGAGGGCAGCTGTTGGGCTCTGGTGGCAGGACCTGCTGGGCATAGCTCACTTGGGGTGACCATGATGGGATGGAGACGGGGATGGGGGATACACCAGGTGCCTGCTTGCTGGGGGGGGCTGTTTCTTGCAGGGCTCTGCGGAGGAGGTCTGGGGGCTTTGGGATGTGGCTCAGGCATTGGCTCCTCTAGAGTTGGATGCAGGGTGTACCCCTTGGCAAGGCTCGTTCTCAAAACCTGCTAAAGAAATAGAAAATTCAGCATAAAACCCAAGGCAAGGAGTGCAACCTCCATGCAAGGAGCATCTTCTGGAGATGAGAAGACCTTTTCCCGAGAGCCAGGGGGCCGCTGGTCTCGCTTCTGACCCTGTGCTGTGCTGTGCTGTAGGCTTGGAGCTGCTCTCCCTTGAGACTATTTGACAGTTTAGAAGCTCTTTCTTGGTTAATCAGCCTAACTTTTATCTTATTTTATCCCATTACTTTCTAATTATTCTCCCTTGTGGTTCCTCAAATAGATCCCCTCTCCTCACAGCGGTCACTCCTTCCATGCAGTGCCTCCTGCCCCATCGGCCCGGCAGCTCCCTCACCCCCATCTCTCACTGCTGTGTGCTGCCAGTTCCATCTCACCTCATCCCAGACAGGAGCCCTGTTTTGGGGAGCAGCGCAGGGTCACAGCCCCCTCCCTGCTCTGCACCCAGCTCAAGTTTGTGGCTGTGCCTGTGGTGGCCTTCTGGTGACATGCAGAGTGCTCCCTGTGTTTGCTCCCCTCTTGTCTGCACAGGTCCTCCTCTCAGCCCGTTTTGCTGTGCTGGCAGATGCACCCGATTGCTGACAAGGATCTGTCACGGTGATTTCTGCAGCAGAGCTCAGTGCCGTGGTGATTAGCATTGCCCTTGGCTTACATCCTTAACTAGTTCTTGTGTTCTTGGGTAGAACGGTTTGAACTGATTTCTTTTTTTTTCAGTGCACCTGTGTTGTTATGAAGGACTTGGGTGAAGTTCAGTAATGATACCGCTGCTCCACCTGTGCTAGCTGCCTGCTCTGGAGTGATTCAGAGAGGCTTTCTGAATGGAGCATCCCCAGCTATGCTGAATGATGCCATGCCCTGCTGTGCATCCCTGAGCTGTGCCACCACGGGGCTCCTGGTGCCCCCAAGCAGCAGCCGTGTCCCCACCCCACCCCGCAGTGCTGCTCCCCTTGGGGCTGCCACCTGTGAGCACCCTGGGATGGGCTCCAGCCCCACCACATGCCGCTGTGCTAATTGGGTCAGCAGCTCCAGTGACAGCGAGGTGATGCACTCAGGAGTGGGGGAAGGGGGGGGGGGGGGGGTTTCTGAGGTTTCTCCAACCTAGAAACCCAGAAAAGCTTCTTGGAGCTGCCAGAGGCGCCTGCACTGGGCTCCATACCATCAGCACTGCCTGGTTGGGTGCCCACATGGAGTTGGGGGGGGCTTTCCCCTGTGAGATGGGATTTTTGTTTAGATGATGCTTAAAATGAGAATTTGAAGCTCTGTCCATGGGGACGTTGTGGTGATGGCACCCGGTGGTGCCCATGGGTTGTGCAGCACGGGTGTCACCCCCAGTGGGACGCAGCACTGCCATCAGAGTGAACCCCAAATGAGAGCTGGTAGTGCTCAGCGTTTTGTGGGGCAACCCCGTGTACAAAGCACTGCTCAGAACAAACCCATGGCGTGCTGTGCTCATCTCCACGCAGTGCACAAAGCAGCGAGAGCACTAAATTTAGTGCACAGACTGCTTGCAAATGGATGTGTTCTAACTGGTTGCAGCCGTTAAGGCAAGCCCTTCGTTAGCGAAGTAATTAAAAGTATAGCTGCAAAGCAAGATTGGAATCGGGGATGTAAATAAGGCTTTGCATGTTGTAGTCATTAAAACTGGAAGTCTCCCATTGCTGGGAGAAGCTTACCTGCCTGTCTGGCAGCACACTGCATGGCCCTCCTGCGTTCCTTCCCAAGCCCATATATTAATGCTGCTGAGCTGAAGGTACCAAGCTCTGTGCCTTCTGCTGCATCCCTGGGCTGGAGCATCCCTGCTGCCATGTGCACGCCTCTGGGCTCTGCACCCCAGGCTGGCACTGGTGGGGGTGGAGGCCAGTGCTCAGCACACCTCTGCCCACACAGGAGCTGCTGTTCCTGCTCTGCCTGTGCCACCCCCAGGCTGTGCCTGCCTGCACATCCCCGGTCCAGCTCTCCCTGCAGCTTCACTTGGGGGATGCACCAACACCTGTAGTACTGCAATTCCGATGCCTAGATTTTCTGAGCAGGGAGAAAGAAATTTGTCCTAGGAGTGGTGCTTGTGGCTACAGGTGGGGTGTTTACCCATCCTTCAGCCCTGTTGGTGCTGCAGGGCTGCCCCACGGCAGCCAGGTGCCAGCCTCCTCCTGCAGGGCCCCCCCTTGTTGGGGTGCTGCGTGGGGTGGCGGGGACTCCAGTTCTGCCCTGAGCCCTCTTTGATGTCTGGGACATCACTTAATCTCACTGCTTTGTTGAGGTTTGCTCCATTTTGTGTGCCTGCTAGTAAATACTGTAGCATGCTAAAAATAACCGTTCGACACGAAGAAAGCAGCAAAGCTGCTTTGGGCCCTGAATTTCCAGTTCAGTTCCTGTCTCAGGGAGGATCCTGGAGCAGGTTCAGCAGTGCCCAGCCTGCCTATAGCTTTCTGATGCCTCTTCCTGGGAGGAGGCAATGGCAGCAGTGTGTCCCCCCTTGGTGCAGGATGTGTCCTGATGCTGGGGGTGTGTGTGGGGTTTGGTGCTGGCTGCTCCTTGCAGAGGAGCTGGGGGCAGAGTGAGGGCAGGGGAGGAGGAAGGGGCTGGTTTAGGAGATGGGAGCATCTCGTGTGCACTGATGGATGCGGTCGCTGTGCTGTTCTGAAGCTCTGTGCCACACTTGCACTGCATGGGTCTGCTCCATGTGCTGTTTTCTGCTCCACACCAAACGTGCCCCGCTCCTGCTGGCACAGCCAAGCAGTCAAGCTGGCAGAAGCCATGTAGGTGGAGCAGGAGCTGTGCCAGCAGCAGAGCCTCCTTCTGCTGCGTCTGCAGCATCCCTGCCCGGTGCTGGCAGGGGCCCTGCTGGGGCCGGCATCGAGGAATGGCTGCTTGCAGCAGAAAGCTCAGTGCCAGGGGGGTTGGATGCTGTGTGCACACTCCTATGGGCTGTGCACCTCATGCACACTATTCTGGGCTGTGGCACCCAGAAGCGTTGCCCCAGCCCCACATGTTCTATGTGCATTGCTGTCCCGGGGGTGCAGGAGAGGAGATGAGCGGGGGCTGCTGGCAGCAGTGGGGTGGGGGAGGGCCCGGACAGCCTCCAGTGCCCGTTTGGTGAGAGGGCGGCTGCACAGTACGGCTCAGCCCGCGCGCTGAGTCAGCAGCTCTGCGTGGGGTTCTGATGAATACGGGTGGGTTGGAGGGGACGTGCAGGGACGTGTGTGTGTGTGTGTCCTGTGCTGAGGAGCCCCTGTGGGCATCCCCCGAGCTGGCTCTGCTGCTACTCCCACCCACAAACATCTCCCCTGCTAACAGGTGTGGGTGTTTGTGGGGCACACCGGGCGTCACGGTCACCTTTCTGCTCCTTTCTCCTCTCCAGTACATCGAGGCCATCAGCAACAAGCAAGGTGAGCTGGAGAATTACGTCTCCGACGGCTATAAGACAGCTCTGACTGAGGAGAGGCGGCGGTTCTGTTTTCTGGTGGAGAAGCAGTGTGCTGTGGCCAAGAGCGCAATCACCTACCATGCCAAGGTGAGAGAGGGCTGCTACGTGCCTGGGGAGCTGGCAGCAGCGGGGAGCAGGCTGAGATGGTGCAAGCTGTGGGTTGTGCAGAGCCCTGCAGTTGGGAGCTGCGGGTGCTGGGAGGGCAGTGATGCGGTGGTGCTGCAGGAAGGCATGCTGGGGGCTGCCATGGGCAGCTCTTGGCCAGGAGGGTTTTGAGGCACGGTCACCCCAATGGGTGTGCTGCTGTTGTCTGCCTTCTCCTGATGCACAGGAGGGGTGAAACACCTGCACAGGGTGGGAGGTAGTGGTGGGTGTGCAGGGCTGTACTCACCTGCATGCGTTATGTTCACCACGTGCCTGGTCATTGTGGTTTGGGGGCTCCTCCAGATGTTCATTCATCGTCTCCCCCTGATTCGAAAAGCAGAAGAAATGCAAAGCAGGTGATGTCCTTGCTTTGATCAAAGTTCCTGCAGAGCTTCCAGAGGGCCCCTTCCCACCCACATCACCCCTTGTCCATAGCAAATGAAGGAATCAAACCTAATGGCATCTGCTCCAGCCCACTGCCCACTTTCCGAGCCTGGTTACAGGGGCTGGGGGCCATTCCCCTGGGCTGCACAGGGCTGGAGCAGAGCCCATACACAGGCTGTGTGCACACAGCTCCCAGCAGCCTCGTGCTCCCCTCCTGCGTGTTCCCTGCCACCCCCCAGCACTCGTGGCGCCCATCTGTCACCGCCGCGCTTGGCACCAGGGAGCAACGGGAAGAATTGGGCTTAGTCAGCGCCATCCTCGTGCTGCGCTGTGGGGCTGAATCAGTCACCAACATATGCTTGCTTCAAAGGGGAAAAATCCCCCCCTCCCAAGATAGGTGGTGGCACCTGCAGTGCAGCTGTGGCCATGGCACGGTGCTGCTCCTGTTCTTGCTGCAGTTTGCAGGGAGAGGAGCTGAGCGGATGGGTGGTGGCGCAGTGTCAGCACTGAGTGCTGTGCGTGGCCACGGTGGCTGGTGGTGGGTGATGAGGTGTGTGGTAGGTGGGCAGTAGGAAACCTTTGGGGCACCTGTGCGGGGTGTGGGAGGTGGATTTTTTGGTGTGTGCATTGGGTTGTGTTCCCATGAGAGCACCTGGAGGAGTGCAAGGCCAGCCCCTGCAGCTCAGCTCTGCTCTGGGTGTGCTGTGTGGGGGGGCTGAACTCTGTGTTTGGCTGAGGAGTGACCTGGAGGGGTGGGATTGGGACATCTGCTCCCGTAGGGCTGCGTGATGGGATGCTCTCAGTTGCCATGGCTGCATTAGCTGGCTGAGGTCAGCTCTGTCCCCTTGCTGCAGCCTGGAGCAGCGTGCTGACTGTGGGTGGTGGAGGCTGCTGGGGTCAAGCAGCCCCAAACAGAAGCTCATCCCTGAGCCTGTGTCACAGTGCACAGCACGAGTGTGATCCTCCTGTCTCTGTGTGCAGTGAAGGTGTCACAGGCATCTGTCACGTTAACGTGCCCCCGCTGTGGTCACTGCAGCTTGTGACGTTGGAGTGTCACTGGGAATCCTGACCTGCAGTTTTATGGTGGTTTTACTGGGGGGGGAGAGTGGTGCATCCCTGCAGCCTGCCTGAGCCACGTGCCAGGAGTGGGGCTGTGAGAGATGTTCCCTTTCCCTTCCCTCTTTTGTCACTCTTCCTGGCTTTGCTGCTAGCAGAGCCTGGAAACAGTGGGTCCCCAGGTCTTCCTTTGCTCGTGCCGTACGTAAAGGTGCCCATCCCACAGTGTGCTGTGCCCACATATGGTCCTTTCTTGCTGAAGCTCCTGCAGGGTTGGGTGCTGCCCATCCCTGTGCCCTCATGCTGCATTCCCTCCTTGCAGGGGAAAGAGATGCTGACACAGAAGCTCCCGCTGTGGCAGCAGTCATGCTCTGATCCCAACAAGATCCCGGACCGTGCCATCCAGCTGATGCAGCAGATGGCTGCCAGCAGCAATGGCACCATCATGCCCAGCCCTCTGTCTACATCCAAGTCCAACCTCATCATCTCTGACCCCATTCCTGGTGCCAAACCTCTCCCTGTTCCCCCGGAGCTGGCACCTTTTGTCGGAGTAAGTATCTTGGTGGTGGAAGTTGTCCTGCCCTTCTGAGCAAAACTGGAGGGATGAGCCCAGGCCAGCGTCACCGTTGTCCTCAGCAAGTTGCCTTTGTCACATGTGGGCGCATGGGGTTGGACACCCCAGGGTTGTGGCTCTGGGGGCTTAGGTGGGATGCTGGGCAGCTATAGGTGTTGCACTCACCTAGCCTTGGGACTGGTACTGGCAAGGTGAGACCAAGGCACCCCACAAAAGTGCATGGAGGAACCTTGCATGGTGGAAGTGCCCTTAGGGAAGAATCTCTTGCCTGGTGCTGGAGGCTGATGCACCCTGCAGAAGTGTACAGAGCAATCTTGCATGGTGGAATTGCTCTTAAATATGGGTGTCCTGGCCAATGCTGGGGGCTGAGGCACCCTGCAGAAGTGCACAGAGCAACCTTGTGTGATGGAATTGCTCTCAGAAAAGAGTCTCCTGCCCAATGCCGGAGGCCAAGGTGTGTTGCAAAGGTGCATGGAGCAACCTTGCATGATAGAAGTACCCATAGTAAAGGATCTCCTGCCCAATGTCGGGGGGGGGCAGCCGAGCAGTAGAGCTCAGGAGGGGTTTGGTGGGTGTAAGGCAGCTTGCAGCAGTGTGTCAGGAGGAACCTGAACCCCACAGGCGCTGCGTGCCCATGCCCAGAGCTCGCAAGGTGCCCTAATGGAGCCGTCCCCATCTTCCCCTCCCTCCCCTCCTCTTTCCATAGCGCATGCAGGAGGCCATGCCAGCGGTGAATGGAGTCTCGGGCCCAGACAGTGACGATTACAACCACTGGTCTGAGGTGAAGCCAGCACAGCCCAAATCTTTATCTCCTCCCCAGCCTCAGAAGCAGCTGAGCGACTCTTACTCGAACACGCTTCCCGTTCGCAAAAACGTGACCCCGAAAAACAGCTACGCCTCAGGTGAGGTTTCCTGATGCCTGGTGGCAGAGTGGTGCCATCCACACTGCCAGAGATGGTGTTAGGGAATGAATAGAGCCGATTTCTGAGCCCACAGATAGGATTTCCAGGAGGAAAATGTTGAGGAATGGGAAGGAGGATGCACAGCGTGGCTGCTCCTTTGTGGCTGTTGGGTGGTGCCGAGAACAGGGGCTGCATCCTGCCTGGGTTTCCATGTGCCTGCACAGTGCTGAAGGACGAGGGTGCTGCTGCCCCATGCAGTGGGACTGGGGCAAATCTCTCCAGTGTGGCAGAAGAAGAGGGGATATTTGGGAAAGAGTCAACACATGAGACTCCAAGACAGTTAGGATGCTTGGATGCCAAAGGTGAAGGTGGGCACAGAGGATGCTGCAGGGTGGTGGGTGATGTGCGTAGTGCGTGGGGAGTGAACAGCTGCTGTGTGGAGGCATCGGAGGGGATGAACCAGACACGAAGGCTTTACTGGGGCAGAATAAAGGAGCTGGAGTTCTGGGTGCTGAAGAGGTGAAGGACTGAGGCCTTGTTGTCATTGTCTCCTGCCAGCTGAAAACAAGACACTGCCACGCTCCAGCTCCATGGCTGCAGGGCTCGAGAGGAACGGCAGGACGAGGGTGCAGGCCATTTTCTCTCATGCTGCTGGGGATAACAGCACCCTCCTGAGCTTCAAGGAGGGAGACCTCATCACGCTGCTGGTGCCGGAGGCCAGGGATGGGTGGCACTATGGAGAGAGCGAGAAAACAAAACTGTGAGTGCTGCTGCCCTCGGGGCTGGCTCCAGGGAGCTCGGTTCAGCCTTTTCCATCTCCCTCATCAGTACCCATCAGCTGATGCCCTGCCTTTGTCTTGCAGGAGGGGCTGGTTTCCTTTCTCCTACACACGTGTCCTTGACAATGATGGCAGTGAGCGGGTCCATGCGAGGTAGGAGCACTGAGTATTGGCACATCCTGGGGCTTTGTAGGGTGGGGACCCTGTGTTTCCCCCAGGGGTAGGGTTGCTGCCTTGGGATGGGAACTTTCTGCTTTCCCGTAGACAACAGACATGGCTCTGGGGATAACTCCAGGTGTGGAACAGAATGGAACTGGTAGCAACCCTTTGTGAAGCCCCTGTGGGACAGTGTGCACAAATGCCAAGGAACGTCCTCTTTGGTTGGGGCACCAAAGGATGTCCTTTGGTGCTGCGGGGAGCAGCATTTGGTGCTGGTGACACCTGTGCTGCAGCTCCATGGCCCCTGGGGCGTTGCGGAGCTCAACTGCTTCCAGTGCCTTGTTTGGGGTGGTGGGGATGGAGATGTTGGATACGGATGGGAACAGAAGGCACCGCAGGAGGGACGCTTTGTGGAGGGCTCTGTGCATCTTGCCCTTCTTCCTGATGCTGTGCGGTGCTGGCTACTGCTGACAGTCCTGCTGTCTCCTCCCCAGCCTGCAACAGGGGAAGAGCAGCAGCACGGGCAACCTGCTCGACAAAGATGACATTGCCATCCCACCGCCCGACTACGGCATGTCCTCACAAGCCTTCCCATCGCAGAACGTCAACACCTTCAAGCAGAGGCCGTACAGCGTGGCTGTGCCCGCCTTCTCCCAGGTGAGCCATGCTGCCATGATCTCTGATGGGGCTTTGCTGAACTAGGGGATGTTTTAAAATGGGAGATGCTTGAATGAGTCCCAGGGGTTTGGTCTCTCCTGGAGCGGTGTCCCATCTGTGTTTTTAAAGCAGAAAGAAACGTGTTGAAGTGTGCTCTTGGTGTTCGCGTGGTGCAAGCCACGTGCCAGTGACCAGGAGCTCCTCTCCAACAGGGTGTGTTCATTGTTTATAGGACTACCTTATGCCCTATGGTTGTGCAATTAAAGACTATTCCAGTGGCCTCTGCCAACCACCACCTGCCCACTACAAGCCTTACGCTAGGTCGACAGCTGTAAGTCCGAGCGCACGCAATGTTGCCATTGGGACCTGCAGTTGCCTGATTTTGTCTGATAGCCTTCATGCCTGGCCCAGTCCCAGCCCCTTCTGAGCATCTCTCCTGACAGAGAAAGGGACAGGGAAGAGGGGAAGCAGTGGGAGAGAAGGGGGAAGGTCAGCTTGGCTTTCCTGGGTGCAATGGGCAAGGCACGAGGGGCCATGGCACAAAGCGGCACTGTGAGCCCCCAATGGACAACACTTGCTGACTCCATGGCAGTCTCCCACCAGAAATGAGCTGCTCACAGGGAACGTTTTCTCTTGGCTGTGGTGGTTCCAGGGACACGGGTGCTGCTGGACACCAGTGGCTGTCCCTAGAATGCTGGGGGCTGTGGGGGACCCTGGGACATTGACTGGTTCCAGTGCTGCTCTGTGAACCACCACTGAGAGCTGAAGGAGAAAATGGTCCCAAACCCCACATGGTTTCTGGTGGGAGTTAATGCAGCACAAACCCCTTCCACAGAGCATTTCACTGATGTACCTCAGACTTCTGACCCCTTTCCGAGTGTCTCACATCTCAAAAGTCTGGGGCTGGGCAGAGCAAGCCAGGTTCAGCTCTTGCTTCCCCTTATCCAGACCAAGTCCTGTTCCAAAGAGAATGGTGCAACTCTACCCCTTGCTGTCTGAATCCTGTTGAAACCATCTCCATCCTCTCCCTTCCATCTCCAAATGCATCAGTTCTTGCCCAAGCATCCCCTGGTGCCGATGCACTTTGGTCAGTCCTTGTGACGCTCCAGTGGCCTCGGAAGGGGTGCAGCCCGTGTCTCACTGTGCTTCCTCTCCTCCTCCTCTAGGGTCTCGATGACTATGGGACGAGGTCTGTGAGCAGGTAAGCCTTCACCTTCTCGTCGCCTAACATAAAAGCGAGCTGTCGGTGTGCGCTTCGGGTGAAGCTGTGGTGTGGTGTCCCTGGGGAGGGGGGGGGCTGTGCCTGTTGGCCTGGGATTTGGCCACGTGGAGATCTTGGAGCAGAATGGGACCCAGTGTGTCTCACAGAGGGCAGGTCCCAGGGCCAGCCCCAGCTGCACCCACCTCACACCCCGTGGGGCCAGTGCCTCTCCAAGGCATTTCTCTGCAGCCACCTCTTGGGCTGAGCTCTTGGGGTTCCCCTGCTCCCGTCTCCCCCAGGTGCTGGGGACCCCTGTCCCTGGTCAGAGCCATGCACGGGATGCGCTCAGTCCCTGGGACAAACACGCGGGCAATGAGTGAAGGGGCACTGGGGCAGCCTCCTCTGCTTTGTTCCACAGCGGCAGCAGCAGTCTGGTATCAACGGTGTGAGGACACCGGGCTCACGGCGGCACTGTGCTGCTCAGAAGAGCATTCTGCTTCTCTCTCCTCCTCCTTTTTTTTTTGTGTTCTTTTTTTTTTGTTTGTTTTTTCTTCCCTCCCTTCCTTTTTCTCTTCCTCCACTTTCGGATTTTAAATTCTCTCGTGATCTTCAAGGAAACCATGGTGCTTCTCCACCCCTCCCCGGTGTTCACAGTGCCCTTGTTTCTGACGCCTTTTCAGAGCAGAAACTGCCGGTCTGTGCTCGCTTTGAAGCAGCCTGGATGCAGTTTACACTTTTAGTGGGACCCAGTTTTTTGTACTACTTTGTGAATGTTAGAGATGCACTATCCCTCCTCTGGGGCTTTACACGAGCCGCGGACGCGGGCAGATGCCCCAGGATGGACCCAATATGCATGGCCTGGTGTACGTACTGTTACCGAGCACCCGCTGGGCTGCGGGGCGGCGCGGGTCCCGCACCCCAAATCCACTTCCACCCAGCTATAGGGTGAAGTGAATGGGGGCTGAGCTCCTGGCACCGGAGCGGCTGCTGCTCCGCTGGGCTCAAGGGCGGCTCCGCAGGTCCCTCCTCGTTGTTTTATAAATATATATATATATTTTTTGTAGCAAGGTATCGTTACCTCACCTTCGTGCTGGGGGCCAAGGGGCTGGGCACGGTCCGTCCCAGCACCACGGAGCTGGCCACGCTTCCTTTCTTTTCTTTTTTTTTTTTTGGATGTGATTTTTAAGACCTCTCACGTGCCCGTTTATTAGGATATGGCTGGCAGAGCGCGCAGCCACATGGACCAGGTTTTGTTTTATACACTATGAGCAGACAGTGGTGAGACCCTCCTGCAGCGATGTCACGATTTTGCTAAAGCTTTTTAACCCAGGGTATGTCACACTGAATGACTGAAAGTAGAGGGGAGACGACCACCCTAACAGAACTTGGATGGAGACTGTAAAGTGCTGAAACCTTTTTTCTTTAAAAAAAAAAACAAAAAAAAACAAAAAAAAAACCCACAAAAGCCAGAGAGAGCCGTGCCCTGTATCGAGTTATTGTTTGAATAAAAGTTTTATTTATTGCATTGAGCTGGGCCTCGGTGTCTTTTTCGGCTGCCCTGCTGTGCGCTGCCATCACCGCCCGCATTGCCATGCCCTTTTGTTTTTTGTTGTTGCCATTCTCCATCCCTCCGTGCCAAGGGCCATACCCATCCCATCAGTGCCCAGTGCCCGCGCTCAGCTTGGATTGGTTTGTGTCGAAACAGCTTTGCTAAGGGGTTAAAGCTGTTTAACCCTGTTCTCTGTGCTGCATCTCTGCTCCCTTCAGTGCTGCATGCCAGTGGGGTGCCCCGTGCCCACTGCCTGGCTCCCAGCGAGGCTGTGGGGGCTGCATTGGTCTGGGGGCATTGGGAAAGAAGCAGCCCCCCCCCCCCCCCCCCCCCCCCCGCCCTCTCCTCCCTGCAGGTCTGCACCACTCGCAGCCACGCGCCTCCTTCCCCTCCTCACAGGGTGTGCTGCCGGACTCACCACTCCATCAGTCCCACTTTTCCTCCTCTTTCTTTTATTTTTGCTTTATTTTTCCCTCCTGCTTCCTCTACCCAGAGCTGCTTCCACCCGGTTCTTCTCGTTAACCACCACCGTTTGTTCCCATCAAGGCATGCCGGTGTCCTCCAACCTGCCTTCTCTTTCCCTTGCAGCCCCGATGTTGAAGTGGCCAGGTTTTGAGATGCCCCCTGCCCATAGTTAGTAAGTTGACGGTCTCTCCGCGTGCCCCTCTCTGTGCTGGGCGCTGACGCTGGGCAGACGGTGCCTCCGCTCTCCTTCCTGCACCCATGCTATGGGAGCCCTCGGTCACTGCTTGTCCCCATCCCGGTGGCGGGGGATCCTGCACACCCAGCCCTGCTGCTCAGCTCTGCACATTGCTGCTGTGCCGTGGACGCTGCTGCTGTTGAGCTTCTGCAGAGGGGTCCCAGCTTCTCGCCCGCTGCTGCTGGCTGCCCACCCTGCTCTGACCCCATAACCAACCCCTTTGGTTGTAGGTCACCGGTGGCACCTGGACCCTGCAGAGCTGTCCCTGGGGCAGAGCCAACGTGTGGTCACTAATGACATTTTTTAAGCAGCTTCTCTTGCTTGTAGACAATGGGTTCCAACCCCCACCTGGCTCCGGGGCTGTGTCTTGGAGCTGCCCCTCCCCCCCACCTTGGGATGGAGCTCTGTGTGCCCTGCGCTGTTTCTGCTGTGGTGCAGAGCTGTGGGTTCCCATCCCAAGGGCTCCTCCCTGCCAGAGCTAAAACAGTTAAAGAATAGCCCCTGGTGACTCATCAAAGCCTCCTTTTCTACTCTTTCAGTCTCAAGAATCTATTTTGGCATCCTAAGGGGAAAACTGATCTAAGCATCTGCATTAATTAGGTGGGAAATTAATTACCCTATTTTTAAGCATAAAGCCACTTATCTTATGAGGAAAGGAAAAACAAGCATCCAAAGGTGAGGCATGGCGAGGGGCAGCACCTGGTGGACTGCAGCCCCACCCTCTGGCCCTCCTGCTGATGCTGTGGGTGGAGACAGCTGATAGCACAGCTGATAGCGTGGCTGCTCCTAATGCCAATTACCCCATGTCTGTGCTCCCGGTTCGCTCTTGGGCTGTGCCAGCCACGGGAATGGGCACAGGACCCCCAGGAGGGCGCCACAACCACATGCAGGTGCCATAGCACAAAGGTGAGGGGTTGTGCAGCTGCTGGGGAGGGCTGGGGGCTGCCAGCAGAGCCGGGCCGTTTGCACACAGGAGGTGGTGCAAGGCACTGTGCAGGGCGTGTGCGTGTCGACGTGATGGCAGATGCTGTGTGCAGCAATCCGCCTGCCAGGGAAAAAAGCTCTGCGAGTGTGGGCGGCTGCAGGATGGTGCTGGGCATGCAGTAGGAGCCCATCCTCTCCCTGTTTTCTGCCTCTCGGACATTTTGCTGCTTCCATGCAGCTTGGCACGGAGCTGCGCGCTCTGCTCTTGTCCCGGCACGTCCCACGGCAGCGGGTGCAGGGAGCTCTGCCTTGTGCGCCGCGCAGCCGCCCCTGCAGCACCGGCTGACCTCAGGACTCTCCCCGCGGGAGGAGCCAGAGCAGCTTCTGCACCCCGCACCCACCCTTATTTTTTTCCCCTTCGGAAGAGCTCAGCTTTAGGCCTGCTGAAAAGCATGGCAGGAGGAAGCTCCACGTGGACCATGCCTTGCACTCAGGGGTGTGCTGGGCCGCCCGCAGCCATCGGAGCATCCCTGCAGCCAGAGCTGGCGGGGTCTCACCGCGCCGCCGTCCCATCGCCTCACACCTGCACTCCCCGAGCCTCTGCTAAACTCTGCCCTCCTCTCTCCCTGCAGAAATCCCTTTGCCAACGTCCAGCTGAAACCGACCGTGACGAACGACCGCTCGGCGCCGCTCATCAGCTGATGCCGGGAGCGCTGCCGCCGTCGCCGCCGCCTCATCGCCCGGCGCATGGCTGCCTCCCAGAGCCGCCTTTTTAGGCAGAGCTTATTTAATCCTGCTGCTTTGAAAAGCCAAAGGCTAAAGCTATAGTGCCCCCACTTCCTCTCTTCTCTAGATCCAGCTCGCCGCTTGCAGTGGTGGGGGTCAGATGGCTGCCAAACAGCCTGAGGCCCCCCTCCCCCCCCCCAGGTGGCACACCCCATGCTCCCAGCTCGTGCCCCATAGCCAGGTTTGCTTCTAGAAGTGGCAGCAGCTTGCAGGGGAGGGAGGAAGGCACGGGGGACACCCTGCTCTCATGGGATGCAGTGGCAATGGGCGGGCAGGAGAGCCCCAGTCTCCCCTTAAGCAAAGGAGTTGCTGGTGCCAGTGCTGCAGTCCTGGGTCAGGGCTGGACTCTGCTCCCAGGGCTGCTGCAGTGCCATGGCCGTGTACATGGGGGGGTGTTACGGTACTGCTGTAGGATATAAGCTAAGAAATACTCGAGGAGCAGAGGGCTCCGTGGATATGTGCCACGGGATAGCCAGCATTGCTGTGCTCCTTCCCAGGCACAGCCCCAGAGCCCTCCTGCTTTGCTGCTTCTCTTCCACTATTCCTAGGGCTGCATGAGACTGAAATATATACGCATGTATACTCGCACCCCTGGCCCTGCCAGAGGGGAAGGGGTTTTTGGAGCAGGAGCCGCATCTTTGCTGCATGATGCAGCTGGCACCAGTGAGGCACGGCTGGGAGCAGTGCTCAGAGGTTCTGCCTTTCCCATTGTGTTGCACTTTCTTAATTGTTTGAGCTCAGAGGACTGCTCGGGTTGCTGTGACTGTAGGTTTAGCCCAGGTGGCAGAGAGCTGACTGCGTTGGTCACTGCTGGTGGGGTTCCACTACGGAGGGGCCTTCCAGTTACAGCCAGCTGCTGGCACTGCTGTGCCCCCTCCCATGGCTTGTGAAAGTGCCCTGCAGGAGAGCATCCCCACCCAGGGCCAAAGTGATGCTGGCTGCCCCTGGGATATGTTTTGCTCCTGGACACATCGCTGCTTCCTCTGTGGGGCTGGAGCAGCACTGTGACCCCCAGCATTCTGCCCACCTCCAGGTGCTGTCCTCCGGCACCCTTGCATCACGCATGGGAAGCCACCACCTTGTCCCTAAGTATGCCCATCCCAGCAGCACCCCAAAATGAATGCAGGGGTTGCACCCTGCCCAATGTGCCCCAAGGATGGTGGCAGCTGTGCCAAGGCCAGGTCTCACCGTGTTGTGCCAACTCTTCTGCCACGTGCTGAGAGCCACTGTATTGTGCCGCAGGGCAAGAAGAGCCAGGGGCAGGGGAAGGCTCTGCTGCACCTCGGGGCCTTCAGGAGGTTTGGGGGGCCCACAGCCAAGGTAGGGGTGTCAGGATGGAGTGTGCCTTGTCATCAGCCCCGTGTCGTCCTCTTCCAGCCCCATACAAGGGGCTGCTGAGCCCGGGGTTTCACTGCACCTCCTGCCTTGGTGGGCACCTGCAAGATGTAACCTGAAATTGTTTTGTTTTGTTTTTCAATGAGAGGAAAAGGAAAAAAAAAAGAAAAAGAAGAAGTAATTTATGAGCAATAAAATTTACCTCCCCACCACCGGGCACCCCGCGTTTTCCTTTGGGTTGGTGGAACCCCCGCAGCAGCAGCGATGGAGCAGAGCTCTCCCATGTAACACTGGTCCCAAATCAGAGCAGCCCCACAGCCACGGCTGTGCCAGGGAATGAGGCGGGCAGGAAACGGAGTAGGATATTTTAAAAACTTTATTATCGGCCCGATGATGTCTGACACACATGCTGGGAGCTGTATGGAAATCAGCACTGATAAAAAATACAGCAGTAATGACCCGTATCGATAAAATATACAACGTCAGAAGAGCTCTTCTATTAAAAAAAAGAAAAAATAATAATCATCATCATATCTGGCGGACGCAGCTGCGCTCTCGTGCTGCCCTCCAGAGGCGGCTGCCTCTGCCATAGACCAAACCCTGGGCTGGGGGGCTCCAGCAGCCCCTGCAGGGATGGGGGGTCAGGGGGCCCCCGCTGCAATGCAAAGCGCCTGTGGTGGGGGTGGGAGTTGAAATCATACACTTCGATCAAGCAGGAATTGGGCTCGGTATGTCAGGAAGGGTGTGGGGTGTGCAGTGGGGAGGCACAGCCTCCCCCCCCCCCCCTTGGTCTTTGGGGCTGAGGCTGGGGGAAGCACTTGTTCCCTTTAAGGGGGTGGCCCCCCTCCACCAGCTTTCTCCTAAAACGCCACGGCCCAGCTGCAGGCTGGATGGGTGGGCAGCTGGAGCCAAAGAACCCCCACAGCCTCCAGCAGCAGCCCCATCCCAAGGGCACGCGGCCCCATGGCTGTACACATGTGCGTGTGCGTGTGCCCCGGCACCCCCCCAGGAGCCAGCCTGGGCTGCAGGACACGGGGCTGTGGTGGTGGGTGGGGGGCATTCCTCACCTCAGGGTTTGGTCTATCAGCCCCCAACGGCACAGCCCTGATCTCAAGGTTCCCATCGGCTCCGCTTAGTCCCACAACCTTCTGGGAGCTGGAATTGCACAATTATCCTAAGCCTTAAATGAATTAAAAAAGAAAAAAAAACAAAAAACAAAACAACAACAACAGAAAAAATAACAAACAAACCACGACACCCCACCCCCAACCCCCCCAAATGCCTCCACAAACTCTTTACATCTCTTTGGCAACAATAACTTAAAACCGCGGCAACGTGAGTTCTGTCAACAGCGAGTTTTGGTTTTGTGGGGGTTTTTTTAGGGTTTTTTTTGTGTTTTTTTTTCGTGTTTTTTTTTTTTTTTCTTTAAATACAAAAATAGTCAGGTCAGCCCCCCTCCCCCCAAAAAAGCCTCAGGGAGGTGGGGAACCCCCCAACCTTTGGGGTTCCCTGCAGGGCTGGGACTGCTCCCCTAAGGGCCTGGCTAAAAGCAGGGGGCAGCCCCCAACTCTGAGCCCCCCCAGCAGCCGAAAGGCTTTGCCAGCCTTGGATGGGGGAACACGGGGTGCATCAAGGTGCAGGTGGGGACAAAGACCGCCTCGGGGAGCACACGTGGGGAGAAAGCCAATGTGGGGGTGGGGGGGGGCGTCAATGAGGGGGGACTGAGCAAATGTTAGCAAGGTCAGGGCACTACCCTTTAAATGCTATAATTTTATATATATATATATGTCTATATATATATATATGTCTATTTATACACACGCAGCCATCCACTCGCACACGCACCGCTGGCACACACCGCCTCACCCTGGGCTGTGCCCGGCTCCAGCCAGCAGCACCCAAACTCCTTCCAACCACATCTGCCTAAAAAACGGAGCACCGTTCCTGGAGCCCAAACCAGGCTCTGGCTGCCCCTGTCCTCTGCAGTCGCTGGCCAGTGCCAGTGCCAGTGCTGAGGGCGCAGGCAGGTGAGGCGCACGCTGGCTCATTCCCGGTCACCGTCTTCGCTGCTGCCTGGAAGTGAGCAGACAGGAGGTGTGAGCAGGGGACCAGGAGGGACAAAATCACCTGGGGGTGACGGTGCCTGTGGGGGCACTGGGACAGAGCTGTGCTAGGGGGACAAGGGGGTCCGGTTGAGGTCTCACCTCCTACGGAGTCCATGTCTGAGTCGGAGACGTGGGTGATGGAGAACCGGGACACCGGGGCAGGAGATACTGTGAAACGGGAGAACTGGAGGGGCAGCACCTGTTTCGGGGTTGGCACCAGCGTGGGCACGGCTGGGTCAGGCTCTGCCGGTGTCAGCGAGGACATCAGGGATGGCTTCACCGGCATGAGCGGAAAGTCATCGTCCCACTCAAAGCCTCCACCTGCAACACAGAGTGAAGGGCTGGGGGCTGAGCCCATCATTACAGTCAGCCCACTGCCACCCCCCGACCCCACAGCCCCCTTACTCTCTTCTGAGGCGTTGCCATCCGAGGAGTCATCTGATGCGCTCAGCCTCTCCGTGGGGCTGGCAGGGCTGGTGGGGCTGCTGCTGGCTGGGGGCTGCTCCGAGGGCTCGGGGACATCTGGGAAGCTCTGCTCACCCAGCTCCCGTGTGGGGCTTTCCTGCACAAAGGAGACACCGTGGGAGATAATGCCATTATTGGAGACCATCCCCACCACTGCGTGCCCACCTCGCCTTGCCGGGGCCGCTCACCTGGTCAAAGAGGTAGATGGTGACATCGTCATAGAAGGACACGGCCTTCTTCTTGCGCTCCAGGTCCTCACAGAAGGCCTCGGAGAGCAGGCTGGGCATCTTGAGCAGGCTGCGCAGGTTCCTGCCACTGTGGCTCTCGGCCACCACAATGGGGACGGCCGCCGGCTCCTCCTCGCTCTCCTCGCTCTGCTCCTGGATGTTGTAGCAGCGCAGCTCTTCGTCCGACTCATCACTGTCCTCCGTGTCCTCCTCCTCCTCCTCGGGCTCCTCTCGGCGCTCAGGGGTGGATGGGAGCAGGGAGATACCCATTGGTGTCTCATCCCCTGATGGCAGCGTGCTGGGACCCCCAGGCGCATCCCCTCCAGGCGTGATGCCCAGCCTGGTGCCCTCTGGGGGCAGCCCCGCTGCCCCAGGCCTTGGCACTGGGGGCACAGTCTGTTCACCCCCAGCCACGTGTTCTCCCAGTCCAGGGATGTTCTCAGCCTCATGAGTCCCTTCGCCCGGCACCGGCTCCTCACCATCTGGCACCAGGGATAAGGAGAAAGTCTTGGTTGGCACAGAGCCCCCCAGCACATCACCATCGGGGCATGGGGAGCTGCTTGGTGCTGGGCGCTCAGTGCCATGCTCCTGCACCGTGGGATCACCAGCCTCTGCTCCCCGCCAGTCCCCCCCAGAGACCCCTATGTCCAGTGCTTCAGCTGCCAGCACTGTGCTGGGGGCTGCTAGGGGGCTGCCAGGTGCTCCTGGAGGGTGCAGTGTATCCTCCCCCAGCTCGGGGGCTTGCGCCATGTCCTGCATGTGGGGCTGGGGTCCCTCCTTCTCTGTCTCCGGGGTCTCGGAACCATCGCTGTCCTCCTCATCCTTGGGGCCACGCTCAGCCTCAGTGTCGTAGTCAGAGAAGTAAGCAGAGTCACGATAGGGGTTTTTCTCGGAGAGGCCATGCAGCTCAGCGCTGAAGGATGCCGAGAGCCGCGTTTCGGGGGCTGGGCTGTCCCCATCCCCTCCCGGCAGCCCCGGGGGTGGCTTCCCCATCTGGCCAAAGGCCTCGGGCTCACGGGGCTCATGGGGCTCCTTGAGAACGAACTCAGGGGACTCATTGTTCTCTGTGTCGTAGCCACTGTCCACAGCCTTGGGCTGCCCAGCGGACGTGAAGGCGGTGGGGCTGAACACCTCACAGGAGCTGGCAGTAGAGGGGATGTCCAGCGACTCCAGGGAGTCCGGCGTCCCCACCTGCTTCTGCAAGGACTTGAATGCCGGCGCCACGTCTGTCCGCTCCATGTAGTCCCCGGAGAAGTCAGTGAAGACTCCTGAAGTCAGCTCTGCCGTGTCCTCATCGCTGCCATCGTCGCCACCAGGGAAGCTGCTGCTGGAGAAGGTTTTGTCTGGGGTGCGTTCTGCATCGCTGGTGGGGCACGCGCTGCTCTCGGCGGCCGCCTCTGCAGACACCGATGCCTCAGGGCCCTCCAGCGCAGACGGGGCACCGTCTATGCCAGGCTCCCTGATGGGAGCAGGGCTTGGCACGGTGATGCCGGCCATAAGGGTGGCCTCCCCAGGGCCTGCCCCAGCTGTGCCGTGGGGCGCAGGGCTGCATGGAGGGCTGCTCCGCTCCATGCCCTCAGTCGGGTGGGCATCCTGTGGGCACGGCTGCGCTCCGGCTTCCAGGGCCGCGACGGGTCCGCCAGCCAGCGCTGCTGCCTGCGAGCGGCCGGAGGCTGATGAGTCACGGCTCTGCCAGGCCTGGCTCTGCGGGGAGGGTGAGCGGCACTGGGAGGAGCCGGGGGGCTGGGGCTGCTCCTGCCGTGGGCGGCGGAAATCAATGCCCGGCGGGGACCCCCCGAGTTGGGGCTGGGTGCGTGGTGGCACGGTGCCCAGCGGCTTGGCCATCAGCCCACGGAAGGTGATCATGCGGCGGTAGCACCAGCTGTCGGCGGGCTCGCGGGTGGCCGGGCTGCCACTGCCAATGTTGTTGTTGGAGGAGCTGTTGGAGGCCCAGGGTTGCTGCTGGGGGACTGCTGGGATGGGAGCCCCAGGGGGGCTGTCATCGCCCAGCTCCAGCGCCACGCAGTCCGGATGGGTTTCACCCTGTGCTGGAGGCTGCCTGTAGCGCTGGGGGCTGTAGGCACAGTTCAATGAGGGCGAGACGCCCAGTGGGTCGGTGAAGACACTGTGCTGGAAGCCGGGCACGGGCCAGTCCTTGTCACTTGGCTCAGCATGCTCCTCGTCCAGCAGGAACCGCTCAGGGCCGGGGGACGGCACATAGCCATGCTGCTCCTGCCCCGCATAGGGGTAGTACTCAGCGCACTCCCACGAGCCCTCAGCTGCCGGTGCATGGCCCAGCAGCGGCTCCATGCTCAGCGATGCAGTGGGGCTGCTGTCCGAGTCATCCCGAGCGCCTTGGGTTCTCCAGCAGGACGTGGAGCCGCGCTCACCCTCAGGGCTGTAGGAGCACATGGCGTAGTCCATCTCAGCACTGCCCTCAGCCGGGCCCTCGATGCGGATGTAGTACTCACTGCCGAGCGAGGGGCTGTGTGCACCCAGGATGGGCACCATGCTGGGTGGCGGCAGGCTGGGGCAGCCCTGCTGCTTGCACTCGTAGCAGGACGGTGAGACCCCCAGGCTCAGGTGCCCCGCAGATGCTGCTGGGTAATAGAGTTCATGGTAACGTGCGGCGCTGCTGGGGCTGAGGGAGCCTAGCGGTGCTTGGAAGTGCTCGGTCTTGGTGTGCTCCCACTTGTACTCAAAGTTGAGGCCATGGCTGGTCTCCATCACGGTGAGAATGTCGTCCCCGTCCGAGGGGAAGCCGTCGGCCGAGAAGTGCTCCAGCAGAGGGAAGGAGGAGAGCTCGGTGCCGTGGTGGCTGCCGCTGGCGCTGCCATTGGGCTTCATGGAGTTCCAGCGCTTCTCAAACTCCTCCTCTGCCTCCGTCGCACCCTTGGCGCAGAGGTAGGAGAGCAGCAGATGCACCTCCTCAGCTGTCGGGCGCTGCTCGGGCTGCAGCCAGCAGAACTGCATCACTTCATACCTGCAGCAACAAGGAGCAGGGCTCAGCGCCGTGCCCGCTCCCATGCCAGAGCCATGGCCGCGCACCCCCACGGGGACAGGTAGAGTTCCTCACCAGCGCTCCGCCAGCGTCAGCTTCAGCTGGGGCTTGGGCAGTTTCAGCTGCTGCTCCTTGATGGCGTAGGCAAGCACCTGCCGGTCAGAGTAGTGGTCGTAGGGCTGGCTGCCCAGCTCGAACAGCTCCCAGATGGTGACACCCAGTGACCTGAAGGAATGGCACAATGCTGGGGGCACAGGAAGACCCCCAGCCTGCCACCGGCCGACATCCAGACACCACACACCTGCCATGCCCCCCACCCTGCTCACCAGACGTTGCTGGCCTTGGTCTGGTCCACGACGAGCAGGTTGCCATGCACCTCATCAATGAGCTCTGGCGCAATCCAGCGCAGCGGCACCCACAGCTGGTCGGCCGTCACAAAGTAGTCGTCCTGCCAAGTATGCAGGGTCAGTACGAGAAGAGAACGTCAAAACAACACGTAAAGGACAGGGCACACCACCGCCCGCTGCCACCACTCTCCCCAGCCCCACTGCACCGCCACCCCACATCCCCAGCCCCATCGTGCTGTTCCTCCAGGTTCACACCTCCCAGTACCCACTCAATGCCCCAGCAAAGCCCATGAGGGAAAGGGAGAGGAAGAGAAGGGAAGGGAAGAAGGGAAGGGAAGGGAAGGGAAGGGAAGGGAAGGGAAGGGAAGGGAAGGGAAGGGAAGGGAAGGGAAGGGAAGAAGGGCGGTGTCCGGGTATGTGTGTGCGCACAGAGAGCTACAGACAGAGCCATACGTGTGCGCAGCACATCCCTGAGCTCCCCCAGACTCAATACTGTGGGGATCCCAAACGCAACCCCCTCCTCACCCTAACCAGCCTTACTTTGTACTTGCAGTGTGAGAGCCCGTAGTCCCCAATCTTGACGGTCAGGTCGGCTGTGAGTAGGCAGTTCCGCAGGGCCAGGTCACTGCCAAGCAAACCCCAGTGCTGTCACCACCCCCACAGGGGGCACAAGGCACCCAGGGCCCGAGGACCACGCTTGGGCAGCCCCAGCAGCACTGCTGCCAGTGCTGGGAGCAGGAGGGTTGTGCAGCAGCAGAACGCTGGGTGTGCCAATCACCAACCACCCAATGCACAGCAGGAATTCTTGCACAGCGTTCCAGCTGCACCTCTGTCCATCCGTCCATCCGTCAAGCGCTGAGCCAAGCGGAAAGCAGGTTTCCCCAGCAACGTAAGCCCTGGCACTTCCTACCCATGCAGCCAGGCATGGCTGAGCTCCCATAGCCCCGGAGGGGTGCACACAGATGGGATGTGCATCAAGACAGTGTAGATGCATGTGGGGAGACCCTGGGTGCACCAAGGGTGGGATGCCCATGGGAAACCCCTCTCCAGCAATGCCAGCCCCCACTTCCCCCCACTGCAACACTCCCAAGCAGTCCAGCTCGGGCTGAGAAGGTCCGGTGGCCCCGATGCAGCACTCCCCTTCCTCAACAAAATCACTGATGCTGGAGTCTCTGTGCGCAACTCACTCAGCACCAGGATATTGTTGGGCAGGAGGAGCAAGGTGTGGTGGGCACAGCCTGGGGGTTGCTCAGCCCACTTCCCCCCGCTGCACCCCCCAGCCCTACCTGTGGATGTAGTTGTTCCTGTGCAGGTGCAGCACGCCGCAGGCCACCTCACACGCCATCCTCTGCAGAGTGAGTGGATCTGGGGCCATGGAGTCAGCCCCCCGGCAGCTCCGCAGGTATCCCTTCAGGTCACCCTGCAAGACCGTGCCACTGTCACCAGAGTTCCACACCCAGCGGGTCCTAGGTCCAAAATGTGCTAGGTATGGCACAGCGGTGCCACGTGCCACCCCACAGCATCCTACAGCCCCAGCTTATAGGGCTGTATCACTCACCAGCGGGCAGAACTCCATCACCAGCAGGTAGGGGGTGACCTCGGCGCACTGGGCCAGGCATTGCAGCAGGTTGGTGTGCTGGAGGGCCCTGCAGGGCAGAGTGAGGGGTATGCTTGCACCACTGGGGGAGCATCCCTGGTGCCTCCTCCACAGTGCAGGGGCAGCCGGGAGTGGCTGTGAGCGGGTACCAGCACGTCCCAGCACCCCAGTGCACACCACAAAGGGGCATTTGTTCAGCTCTCATGGGGCATGGAGCAGGTCTGTGCCTCCCCTCCCCCCCCATACTCATGACCTCACTGCAGGCAGGGCCAGACACCAGCAGCATCCTGCAGCCAGCGAGCCCCAGGACAGAGCCATGCTGCGACCCGGAGAGCTCAGCCAAACATGGCACAGAGAGGGCAGCCCACAGCCTGGGGACAGGCTCCATCCACAAGCACCCCCGTCCCAGCAGCTTGTCCTAGCACAGGAGCCTGTCCCCCTAGCACAGGACCCCTGGCCCTACCTGTAGGGCTGTGCTTCCTCCAGGAACTGCATCTGGTCCTGCACACTGGCACTGGCCTTCAGCTCCTTCACCACTACCTGCGTGCTGCTGATGCCCGAGTTCACCTCCCCCAGAAACACCTGGGAGAAAGAGACAGTCACGTCCCCATCTATCCATCCTCACCCCACCTTGCTCCCAGTGGGGGACACAGTGACCTCTGCAACCCACATCCCAATGGGTCACAAGAGCTGAAGCAGCCCCACAGGGACCAGATCCTGCATGCACCCCACCCCAGTATCCCAACACCCAACACCCCGATGCCCGATGCTCACCTTGCCAAACCATCCATGCCCGATCTCCTTCAGGTACAGCAGGCTCTGTCTCCCAAGGTCTGCAGACTTGAGGAGCTGCACTGTAACAGAGCACATCCAGCTGCCTGTGCGCTCATGGGCCCGCCTGCACCCCCAACCCACCCGAGTTACCCGCCGATTCCAGCCGAGCCCTGGGGTCCTTCCTGCTGTGCCATCCCACACTGTCCTGGGATGCTCTGTCAGCAGTGGGGGGGCCATTCCCAGGCACCCCACGTCCTTCCCACCAAGCATCCTGGTGTGGCCAAGCCAGTGTGGGGACATGGAGTGTCCCCAAGCAAGGCAGAGGAGAGCTGCTCTCTGCCCCTTCTCCTCCCCAGGGATGGGGAGAGCAGAACGGAGCTGAACTGGAGCTCTGGCATTTAGCCACATTCCCGGCCCCCTCCCAGCACAGGTCCTGCCCCTCATGCACCCATGCCAAGGGATGCAGCAATGGAGCCATTGTTGGGCTGCGTCACGCCGCCCCAGCCCTGCCACACTGCTGCTATTCTCTGAGCTGGGAAGAGCAACAATGGGAGCAAAGGGGCTGTGGCACAGGCCCCCCCCCCCCCAGATTCCTCTCCCACTCGCTGCCTTGTTTACGCAGGGCTGGGGCTGGTGGGTGCCATGGGAAAGAACATCCTACAGGATGGTTCAGTGGGCATGGTGGGGACGGGCTGATGGTTGGACATGATCTTAGTGCTCTCTTCCAACCTCAATGATTCTATGTCCCAGCACACACCAGGGGGATTGGACACTGCTCCCCTTGGTGCCAGGCGGGGGGACAAACCACCCTTGTGCAGAGGGACAGCGCTGCTCGAGGGACCTCAGCCTCCTGTTGCCCCTTTGGAAGCTGCTTCAGCTAATCCTGGCACAGGGCTGTGATCACCCCTCCTGGCCCCACCCCACCCCTGCCCCAGGGTGCACGGGGGTCCCACAACGCCCAGGTCCTCCCACCCCCCCGCTCCCCTCCGGCAGCTTACCTGAGCGCCCTGGCTGCTTGGCCATGGGCAGCGAGACCTCGGTGAGGGGCAGGACGTACACCTCGGGGCCATGCTGCGGGGCAGGCGAGCCCTGGGCCGAGAACTCCGTCACGTAGTCGTCCCCCTCGGCGTTCTCAAACTCCTGGACCGGGGCGGAGGGGGGCGCACGGCAGGGGGACACACACGGAGCAGAGACAACTGACCCTGCGGGCTCCCCGCAGCCTGCCCCGCGCCCCACAGCGCAGCCACCCGCACCCCACAGCGCATCACCGAGCCCCCCGGGCAGTGCCCCCAGCCCCGTACCTGGCACCGACGCCCCACCGGCCCCCGGCTCCTGAAAGCCGCCTGGGCGAGCAGGTAGGTGATGGTGAGCATGATGCTGCCCCGGCGCAGCCGCCGCTCATGGTGCTGCGCGCCGCGACCCCGCGGGCACCGCCAGCGCCAGGCTGCAGCTCCACGGCCCTATATAGCTGCCGCGGGGGCACGAGGGGGCTCATTGTTCCCCTGCTCGAGGTGCTCCGGTGTGGGACGGTTATACAACGACCCGGCGTGTCCCCTCTGCCTGACCCCTCCCCGCCGCGGGCGCCGCGAGCCTCCACAAAAATCCCAGCAATTAGGGAAAACTGTTTCTCGGCACATTCTGTGCCTGTGAGGTCAGGGTGCCTCCCACCCCGGGGGCGTGAGGGTGGGACCGCCGCGGCCCTTAACCGTGCCGTGGCCTGGCCCGGGGCGATGCGTAGGGCTGAGCCCCCCCATCCAAGCGATAGTGCACTGAGCGACAGGCACGTCCTATGCAGTGACACGGCACCGGGAGACCCCAGTGGGAGCTGCATCCCCCTGCCCACGCCGGGTGCCCGGCCCTCACCTTGAAGCCGATATCTCCCTTCTTGCAGCACAGGCAGGCCAACATGAGGAAGATGAAGGTGAAGAGCCCGGAGAAGGAAACGGCCACGACAGCCAGCGAGGAGGACCAGGAAAGCTCGCTAAGGGGGGTGCCGTCTGCTGGGACATAGGGGTGCAGGGTAAGGGGAGCAGATAGGGGGTGCTGCCAGGGGGTTGCACGCAGGGATTTTGCTCACATGGTGCCACCACTGCTGTGCCCCCACTGTGCTCTGTCACCGCTGGGCACACCGTATCCCCAAACCTCATCCCACTAGGCTCAGAGACAGGGATGCTGCCAGCAGGGCAACACGCATCTCCATCCCACATCCCCTCACCCACTGCCCCATGGGGCCATCCTGCACTGCACCCCTTCATTGCGAGCCCCCCCACCACAGGCAGCAGCTGCCACATTACTGTTCTGCCCAGAGCCTCCCCAGACAACTGGCACATTGTGGCAGGAAGGCCACAGTGCTGCCATGAGAGGGGACGGTGCCACAGAGACCCCCGCCCCACTGTGAGCCCCCATGCACCCATCCACAGCAGAGAGGTGCACGCAGAGCCGCCGCACCGTGCCTTCCCCATTGCACCGAGGGATTGGGGCACAGTGCCATCACCCGTGCATCTCTTTCCCAAAGCCCAGCCCAGCACCACCATGTGTGCAGACACACCACAGGGGCTGCGCCATCACCAACCCCAAACCTCTCCCACCCCAGGTGCCAGTGTGCAATGCCACTCCCGGCACCGTGCTGCCAGCTCTGCCCCAGTGCTGGCATGTCCTTGAGGAGGGCACCTGAAGGACAGGAGGGCTGGGGATCCCCGCTCGGGGGCACGGAGCACCTCGGGCTCCGCACCGCACGGAACGCGGCTGCTGCTGGCGCAGCAGCTCCAGAGCCATCTTCTGAGGCTCAGCGATGCGCAGCCGAACTGGGGAGGAGCCGGGGGTGGCATTCTTGCTGCTTGCAGCCGGTTTCCATGGTGAACACACTTTGTACAGCGAATGTCACCATTTTCCGTGGATAGTGGGACAGCAAGAGAGAAAATGACTCACTGAAAAGAGCCTTTTGAATGCCGACGGGAGCAGAGCGCGGCGACAGAAGCCGTTCCAGCAGGGACTGTCAGCTGAGCCGCCCAAGGCCACGGTGCAGGAAACAGAGCTTTTCGGATGAACCCATTTCCAAAACAACGTGTTCTGCCTCAGTTTCCCCACCTGCATCACCGCTGGTGCAAGGAGGGGTGTCACCGCCCTTTGAGGGCTGGGAGCCCCATGCGGCTCTTCTGGCATCACCGTGAAGCCACCCCAGCCCCCATCGTTGGACACCCCCAGCAGCTCTGCAGTGCTCCCCCTGCAACAAACTGCTCTCACCACGGGGTCACACTGAGCACGGCCAGCTCGGTGCACCCCTCAGCAGGAGCTGCTGCACTAGCCCTAGAGCCGGGGGAGCAGTGATGCTCCAGCACTGCCTGCAAGCCAGGCAACACCGTGCTCCATCCCCATGCAGGGGGGCAGGGGTGGGACTCAGTAGAGCCCCAGAGTGGCACCTGACCCTGCAAGCGAGATCAGAATGGTAAAACAGAGAGCGCAGAGATGCTGAGCACAGCAGGGTCCACGCTGCCCACACCCCACATCCTGTTGCATTGCTCACCCAGCTCAGGGACGCATCCCCTAAAATCCTTTTCCTAAAAGGCACCCGGGAAAGGCTACAACCCCTCAGCCCTGCAGCGAGGGATGGGCTCAGCCCTTCCCGGCTCCTTTGCTGACTCACGTTTGCTGAGTGCCTGCAGCCGCTCCTCCAGCCATCACCCGCCGCTGGGATGTGCCACGGCCGCCGCTCGCTCTGCCCGGCGGCAACGGGCAAGGAGTGGGGCTGACGTGTGCGGAAGGGGAGAGCCTGGGGCTCCCCGCAGGGCTCCGCACGGCCAAATGGGTCGGCAGGAGCACGGTCCTGCCCACTTGCTTGGTCACACACCTGAGACCATCCCCGAGCACTTTGCTGCAGGTCCCGCTGCAACCTGCCCAACCGTGCCTCAGTTTCCCCACCTTACACCCATGAATCTGGTGGGTGCAGGATCACAGACCCTCTCCCTGCAGGATGGAGGGAGTCTCACTGTGCCCAGACCTCCACTTGACCTGGGGTCCCTATGCAGCTATGTGCAGAGGAGTGCGGGGAGCACTCCCATCCTCTGGCATTGCCCCCCGTGAGGATGGTGATGGGAGACCAGTCGGGAGAGGACAGGCTCAGGGAGGGCATAGGGTTGGGTTTGGGCACGATACGAAGCTGGGTTTGGGCGCAGTGTAGGGCTGAGTCTGGACACGATGCAAAGCTGGGTCTGGGCACGGTGTAGAGCTGGGTGTGGGTCTGGGCAGGGTGCAGGGGTTTGGTTTGGGCAGGGCGCAGGGCTGGGTTTGGGAAAGGTGCCCAGCGCGAGGTTCAGAGGTGGGTGTGGGTTTGGGCAGGGTGCAGGGCCGTGTTTGGGTAGAGCGAAGGTCTGGGACAGGATTGGGGCAGGGTGCACTCACACAGGACCCACCACAGCATCCCACCACAGGCTCAGCATTCTCAGTCGCTCTCCCAGCACAAGCACAGTCCTAGTAACATTATAAATCCCCGGCGAGATGAAGGGCCTGGATCCATGGGCAGCTTCCAGGAAAGCAATTTTACACCTCAAAGGATGAGCGCGCTGCTCACCCATACGCAGCCAGGCAGCAAGAAACCATCCGCTGCCATTTAACACTGTAACACGAGGCTGCTCCACACAACTCCAGAGGGAAACTGAGGCACGGCCAGCATCACCCAGCAGCACTGCACAGAGCCCATCGGGTGCCATAGAGGGGTTCATTTCCAACGCAGTGCATGCCACGTTCATCTGCTCTCCCTGCATGTCTTTTAATGTGGGCTAATTTAACCGATACAGAAGCATTCTGAAAGGATTGATTCTCGCCTCTTAGTTCGGGTTTTATCACCTCGGGATGAATTAGCGGTAAAAAAAAAATAATAACAATAATTAGATGGAAAGTTAAAAAAAAAAAAATAAAGGATAAAAGATCACCCGTCATTTTGTAACGTGGTGGAATGAAAACGTGGGCTGTAATAAGTGCAGCACTGTGCACACACCGAGCATCAGCCTGGTGTGAGACAAAAAGCCAAGTTCCTACAGCCCTCCTGCTGCAGGCAGCGTGGTGGGTAGGGAGCAGCCAGACATGGACAACTTTCCCATTCCTTTCCTGAGAAAATAATATATTTTTTAAAAAAAGCATGCAAAGCAAGGTTAAATTCATTATTTAAATTGCATTCTCTTGGTTGGTGCTTAAATCGGATCTGAAGCCTCCCTCCATTCCACACCAGCAGGGATGCGCAGTGCCATCACAGCAAACCCACAGCCATGGCTGGAGCCAAATCCCAGCAACACAGTGCAGCACGGGCTCCTCGTGCCCAGCAAGGCTCTGTGCCATGGGGCGGTGAATTGGTGCCCGTGCGGCTCCCAGGGAGGAGAGCAGGGACTGGCGCCCTGTGCTGAGAAAGAGGGATGCTGCAGCCTCCAGGGCATGGCACTGTGGCCAGTGCTATGGGCACAGTGCCATGGGCATGGCACGATGAGAACCATAGGCACGGCACCATGGACATGGCATCACAGGAACCATAAGCGTGGCACCATGGACATGGCACTGTGGGCACAGCACTATGGAACCTATGGGCACGGTGCCATGAACACAGCACCGTGGGCACAGCGCCTTGGACAAGGCACCATGAGCATGGCAGCATGGGCACTGCGAGCACAACACCATGGAAACTATGGGCACAGCACCTTGGACACAGCACCACGGACACAGCACCACGGGCACAATGGGCACAGCACCTTGGACATGGCACCATGGGCACGGAACCGTGGGCACTATAGGCACAGAACCACGGGCACAGCACCACGTACACAGCACCGTGGGCACAGCACCGTGGCCATGGCACCGCGGAACCAGTAAGGCTGGAAAACACCGCTAAGATCACCAAACCCAACCATCAGCTCATCACCACCATGCACACTACCCCACGTCACTCAGCGCCGTGAGCGCGGCACCGCCGGCACAGCCCCATGGGCACAGCACTGTGAGCACAGCACCACGGGCACGGCCAGAACAAGGCTCCCAGCAGCCGGTGAAGCAGCATTTACGTAACGGCGGGAGAGAAGCCGCGTGGAGCGGGGCAGCCTATTTTTATCAGAAACGTTCAGCGACGTTATGAAACAAGAAGCCTCGGCTCCGAAAACAAGCGGTGAGGGAGGCGAGCACGGAGCGCAGCCCCACACACCTCAAACCGGCGCTGCACCGGGCAGCCCTGATGTCCCAGGATGCTGGCAGCTGTGGCAAACAGGAGGGTCCGTGCCCACCCCCTCTCTGCAGCTGCCCTAAAGCTCCATCGCTGCTGCGCGCCTGGCCTTGGGCGCTCCCCTTTGCCTGCCCCAATTTCAGAGAGCTGGGCAGCGTGGCACCCACCACAGTCCCTTTGCACAGCCTCTGAACAGCCCCATGCCAGGCTGAACAAAGCAAGCAGAGGGGAAGAGACGCTGAGAATTGGTGGGGAGAGGGTTTTAGGGAGCTGTTACAGTGCCGGCACTGGGGCTGTCCATCCATCCCCAGGTGCGCAACACCCCCATCTCGTGCCCACCCTTTGAGACCTCGGGGACTTCTTGAAGCTGCTGCCCTGAAAGCATCACCACAGCCCTCCGGAGGGACGTCACCCCCCAGGCGGCAGCACTGTGCCTCTGTCTGCCCTGCACTGCAGCGTGGTGCCATCAGGGGTGCTTCGAGCAGGAGGATTGCCTGGCACTGACCAGGGGTGCGCAGCCCACCCTTGGCAAGCAGCCCACCCCACACCCCAGAGTCCCCCGTGCCCCCCAACAGCCCAGCCATGCTGCATCCTGCAGAGAGCTGCCCCACTTACAGCGCGTGCCACGCCGTTGCTTCCCTTCGCTCCAGCATTAAAACAACAGTGGTGGCACTGGAGTCAGCAGCAATGGCACTGCTAGAGGGGAAGGGACGGGAAACAGGGCCTCCAGCCACCGCCGCTTGCTCCCCTCGTCCCAGGGACAGTCGCTTGCAGGAAATCCTGAACCTGCTGCTGCTTCCTCCAGTGGCCAACCCCTCCCTGCACTGCCCAGCACGGCCCTGTCCTCTCAGCCAGCCCCAGCACCCCATGCCCCCACCCGTGCCCTCCTTGGGGCTGCCCTTCGGGGGAAAGCCCTCGTGGTCCCAACTTGCAGTGGGGAAGGGGCCTGGTGTGGGCTTCACAGGGGCTGCTCAAGCCTTTAAGGCAATCATTTATACCGATCACAGGCCCAGGAGGTGGGACCAATATCCTCTGGCCATGGGCAGGATCCCAGGACCACCCCCCTGGCTCCCAACAAGGTTTCTAACCCACAGGGAACCCCAGCCTGATCCACGGTCCAGCTCCTGTCCCTCCCTGTGCTCAGCCCCCACGCTCTCCCCAGAGTGCAGAGATGGGATGGCACATGGCTGGGACCCCCACCTAATGGCCATGGCTCCTCGGCTTGCGGGACGCTGCTGGAGCTGCGTGGAGTAACATCATGGGATGAGCATCACCCAGTGTCCTGCGACCCAATGCAGGAGGAACCCAACTAAGTGGGGATTTCGAACTGAGAAACACTGGGAGATGACAGCCTGTGCTCCAACAGCCCATGGGACAGGGAGGACCCCAGCACCAGGCAGCTCCTGGCTGGGCTCAGTACTGTGCCCATGGGACGGCCATGGCACTGCTCTCCAGACAGTACAGTGCAGATACCAGCACTGCCCCACGGCCCAGTGCCAGGGCAGGAGCTGTGGGGCACCCTGCATCCCACGGGCAGGCGGGCAGAACTGGGCAGGGAGCCCGTGAGTCACCACCCCGCCTCTCCCGAGAGATCTGAGCCCTTTCAACTCTGGCATATTAATTTCTCCTAATTGGCTTTGACAGGGATCCGTATCACCATCCAAACGCAATCGCCCGTGTGCACAGAGAGGGGGGAGCAAGGAGAAGGAAGGAGGGGAGAAGGGAGGGAGCGGGCGGGCACCCCCAGGGGAGCGATGCTGGTGCCGATCCCATCCTCCTGCAGCAGGGCCCAGCTGCCCTGCTGCACTGCAGAGCTGCGCCAATGCCATCGCCAGCAGCAGCCCAGCTGTGAGCCCCCCCCTCACCCCCACAGCACCCCCATGGAACCCCCACCTCCATGCCTGGACAGGCAGACGGGCCCCATGCTGACACCCTCCACGCGCCAGCAGCTCCTTGTAGGATCTGCGCTGTGAGGTGTGAGTGATGCAGCTTCCCACGCGCTGCCGGGTGTTACGCTTCCCCCACTGCAGCCACCTCCATTCCATGTTCCCCCGTTCCCTGCCCCAAATCTGACCTTTGCGCCCACCCTGCTGCCCTCACCCCTTGTGAGCTCTGGGGTTCTGGTCTCTGTACCGCTGTTCCCTACGCCAACCCCCCTGCCAGCACTGCCCAGCAACGCAGGGCACTTGTGACACAGGGATTGGGGCAGGGGGATGCAGCACGTGCCAGCTGGACCCACAACCACGGTGCTGTGGAGAGGTCCCATCACTGCCCCGTGACCAGCTCCCAGGAATGGCCATGCAGGTGGCACCAGGACACGGCCAAGGGACAGTGATGGCACAGACAGCACCGGGAGGCACGGAGCACCCTGAGCTCAGTCCCACTGCTGCCCAAAGCTGCAGCCCCACAGCAGCACCCTGCTGCCCCCAGCACGCCAAGCAAAGCCCTGCTGCCTGCACCATCTCCATCGTTCACAAACCATCACTGTGCTGCTCAAAAAGAAAAGGGGAAGGAGAAATATGGGTAAGGAAAGAGAAAACGTTTCTCATGATTTCAAAATGTGCTCCACAGGCTGAGATGGGGAAATCCAGGCTGGGAGTCAGGGTAGCACTGACCCCAACCCTGGCCAGAGGGGACACAGCCTCACATCACTGGGGCTATGAGTGCCGCTGACCCCAAAGCCAACAACTGTGCAGTGGGACACAGCGAGGCCTTGGAGGGGCTGCAGGGATGTCCTTCCTCACAGCGCAGCCTGGCTCCAGCCACGAGCCCCCACAGGCCTGGAAACCTGGAGAAGAGAAGACTGGGATCCCCCCCACCCCCCTTCCGAGCCACCTCCACAGGGACGCAATGGCAGCAGCTCTCCACCCAGCACAGCCTGGCATGAGCACATCTCACAGAAGGGCCACCAACCTCACCAAAAACATGAGCTGTGCGTGGAGCAGGGCACGGCTCCTCCACCCCCAGTGTCACCGCTGTCCCCACGCCGTCCCTGCGGTTCCTCCTGCTCCGTGTCCCCAGCAAACAGCAGGGAAATGGGGCTGGCGCGGGAGGTGCCGCACAGACGGTGCTGCCAACCGTACGGGATCAACAAGCCCGTGAAACAGAGAATACATTTTCCCCCCTCTAATTTCTTTCCCTGACAGTAACCGTGGGTGTCAGCGGCAGCAGAGCCCGGATTGGGGAGCGCGGCAGCATGGCGATCGGCAGCGACGGAAAACCTTCCTGCAGAAGGATGCTGAAAGCAACCGTGCCCTGCAAATCCCCAGGTTGACGGGATTAGCATGGCAAATTGGGCGCTCGGCGAAAACCCGGAGAGAAATTATACCGAAGGCTGAGAGTGGTAAACACGTCTCCATTCCCAGCGCTGCCGCATTTAAGATGCAAATAAAGAGGTTTCCTTCCTAACGCGGATCAATACCGAGCAGGCTGCGAACCAACAGAGCTCCGTGTGGGTAAATCCCGGCCGGTCCTCATTTACAGCCCCTCCAGAGCCGGCTCCAGCAAACGGAGCGATGTCACCGCCACAGAGGAGAAGGGACACGCGATGTGACAGTGACATCCAGAGCCACGCAGCGACCTCGTCCCGTCAGGGCAGCGCTGGGTCGGTTTCCCCCGCTTCAGTGACAAAGGGACGGTGCCAACGCGCTGCCAACCCGCAAGGATGCTCTGCCGTGGATCACCGCACCGACCCCACCATCAGCTCCCGGGGACGCGCGTGCCATCCCCACACGCACACGCACACGCACACACACACGCGTGCCATCCCCGTGGCACACGCAGCCCACGCCGAGGCCAGAGCCGCCGGTCCCCCTCCCTCCCCATCCAGCTGGAACGCGCTGCAAACGGCCCCAAAAACCCCCCACAAAAGCCAACACCGCTCAGCGCCCGTGCGCGGCCGCTTCCTGCAGATGCGGCGCAACCGAAACCGTGCCGCCGCGCTTACATAACGGCAGCCCCGCACGCAGCCCCGCACGCCTCCGGTACCCCCCGGCCCCGCTCCGCCGCGGCGGCCCCGGGCAGAGTCCCCCCCCCCCGCGGCCCCCCTTTCCGCTCCGTTCTCACCGTTTCTGCCGACATTATTTTTCAATCAGACAAACAAATGTCCCCGGAGGCGGCGCGACTCCGCGATTCCTCAGCGGGGGACAAAACGGCGCCCGATGCGGAGCGGCTCCCGCAGCGCACGGTGACATTTGGAGGCGCGGAGCCGCTCTCGAGCTCCGTTCCCCGCACCGGATCGAATCCGAAGCCGCGGAGAGGCGGTGCGGAGCTGCGAGGACGGAGCCGCAGAAGGAACGGGGAACCGGGGGCGAAGGAGGAGGGGGATGGGGGGAGCCGTGGAGGGATGCGGGGACCGCTACGAGGGGTCGGGGGAGTGGGAAGGGAAAAGCGGGGCCGCTCGCCGGGGGATGCGGAGGGGCTGCGACGGTGCGGAGAGAAGCGCGGCTCCCGGTGCCTTCGGGCCCGAGGGGCTGCGGCACTCACCGGGATCGAAGTGGGAGCTGAAGGCGAGGCTGGGGCTGAGGAAGGCGGCCGACATGGCAGCGGCGGCGGCGGCGGCGAGGCGGCCCATGGTGCGGCGGGAGCCTCACGGCCGCCGGCTGCCGCTGGCCCCGCGCTGGGCACGGCGGCGGCGGCGGCGGCGGCTCCTCCTCCATGGCGGCCGCCGCGGCCCCGCGCCCCGTGCCCCGGGGAGGGGCCGCGCCGCCGCCGAGCGGGATGGGGAGGGGAGGGGAGGGGAGAGGAGGGGGCGGCAGGTGGCGGCCCCCGGTCCGCAGAGCTGGGATCGCGCCTCCGCCGCCCCCGCGCGGCCCCGACGGGAGATACCCCCGCCCCGTCCTCGGAGAGGGGGTCCCCACGGGGCAACCCCCACCCCACGGTCGGTAAAGGTGACGTCGGCCCCGCGGAGCTACGATAGTGCTGTGCCGCCTGCGGGGAGCGGGATGGGATGCGGGGCGATGTGATAAGGTGGACACTCTGCCCCTGTATCCCGCATCTCCACCTGTCCCAGCATCACCCCCAGGACCCGAGACCCCAACCCCTGGCAGGGGAGCAGCACCCCACGTATCCCCACTCAGTGGGGGACCCTTCGGGCTGGGATTATAAACACAGCACAGCTCAGCCTCGCGAGCTCAATGCCGCAGCCCCAAAACGTGGGTGCAGCACACCATCCCTGCAGTCAGCAGCCCCCCAGGAGGCAACTTGGTGCAGGGACCCACGACAGATGTCCCTTTGGGCCTGCACTCCACGGGGAGCAGCACGCACAGCCTCCAGTACAGGGCCCACTGATGGTTTTAAAATGTAAAGCCAAATTTTGCATACAACAATTAATTTTTTACAAGACTTCAAGCTTGCAAAGAACACCACGCCGCACATGTCACGTTGCCACAAATAGATACAGGGCTGGAAAAAACTGCAGACTTCATAGGGAATAAATGTTCCTCCATCGTTGGGAATCAGCTCATGCTACTTCTGCCCCCCAGTATGAGCACACCCATGGCCCAACCCCTCTGCCCCCAACCATGTGCAGGCTATGTCCCAATGCTGTGGCTCAGCACAACCTGGGGACACCCACATGTCCCCTGTCCAGCCTGCTGGGATGGAGCTTTGGGCTCCAGGGATGCGGATGTTGTGGGGTGGGGAGGTGACAGAGGGCAGTGGGTGCCATGGGGAGGTGGTGGCCTTGAGGGGCTGTTCCCATGGCCCTGCCCCGTGTGCTGCTGAGCTGGCACAGCTGAGTCACCATGAGGCAGAACGTACCCATGGGTGGGCGGGCAGCTTGCAGCAGGCACCCACAGCCCATCCTGATGGAGCCTTCCCGCTGTGGGGTGCTTTTGGTGAGTGGATGGGGTTGAAATAACCCAGGCATCGTGTTGAGTGCCCGGCATGGGATGGGAACGGGGATCGTCCCCTCCAGCCACCCGGCCACTTTGTCTGGGGCCGCAGCTAATCCCTGCTGGGCAGACACCAGCTTGAGCCACAATCTCTGCACAGCGACTGCCAAAAGCACCCGGCCCTTCTGACCTCCTTCCCACCGAGCAGCTCGGCCCGCTCGCGGGCTCCACTGATCCTGGCTAATCCACGGCGGGAGGAAGGCTCCTTAATTGGGGAGCTTGGCACAGTCGGTGAGTGACTGCTGCGCTGCTCTGCTCCATCTGCCTGCAGGGATGGGGCAGGGTTGTGGCATGCAGGCAGTTGCCTTGAGCCTGGGGACCCTGGGTGCCGTGCAGCATCAGGGCTCGGGCAGCCATCCGACGTAAATCTGCAGCCCCGGTTATGCAACACCGCTGGTTTATTCATGCCTGAACTGGGCACTGGCCTAGAAAAAGCTCAGTGATGCTGGGGAGGGACAGGGATGGGGGCAGAGCCCCCCACGGAGGGCAGCAGGAGTGATGGGCTCCCAGCCACAGAATGGGGGACGTGAGCAGAGGCTGCCACCCCAGGGCTATGGCAACAAACAGAGGATGCTGCAGATCCCTCCCCAGGGTAGAGGCATTGCAGAGCCTCCCAGATGGGCAGGAGGCAGCCCCAGCAGGAGATGCCACTATACGAACCACATTAAGGACTCACCCATGAGCCCCCTGCACACACAGCAGCCCCCCATGGAGTCACAGCACTAGATTCTCCCTGAATGCTTCACCACTCCCATTCTCCAGGCAGGGAAGGGTTCAATTCCTATTTCTCCCACACTCCGTTTTGTGTGATTCATTAATTTTACCCCACAGCAGAGCTGTGCAGGGCCTGGTAAAACTCATCACAAACTCTGCTCGAGTCCCAGCCCAGCTCCTCACGCACAGGTCCCAGCAGCACACCCAGCCCCGCACCCTGATGGCATCACGTCCCCTCCGAGCCAGTGTAGAGCCACAGGATCCCGCTGCGCTGCAGTCGCTGCCACAGCTGCATCTCCATCCTCAGGTCGTGGTTGATGAAGAACTGCACCTCCTTGTGCCCACGGTCAAAGTAGTGGTCTGAGTACGCCCGGTAGCCCGGCGTCATGAACCCAAAGGCACTAACCTGCAAGACACAGGGCTGAGCTCACCACCCCGGCACAGGAGATGGGGGGGCAGAGCTGTGGGAGCAGCTCTGTGAGCAATGACTGTGGCAGGGGGGGGGTGTGGATGCCAAGTGGGAGGCAGCAGAACTGCTGGGTAGGGTGGAGGGCGGCAGGAGCCGTGCTGCGCCCAGGGCAGAGGTGTGGACACGGGGTGCCCACCTGGTCACAGGTGTGGATGGCGGTCAGCAGCATCACGGCACCGGTGGAGGGCCGGTACAGCTGCCAGAGTGGAGTGGCCAGGATGTGGGAACGGAGGAATCTGTAGGGAGCGAACAGGAGCCTGAGAGATCTCCAGCAGCGGGATGGGAAAGAGGAATCCCCCCATCTAGGGGCTTCTTACCGGTTTCTGAGGTAACGGATGAAATCTGGGTGCAGCATCCTAAATTTCCCCACCTGCAGGTCCTCCCCGAAGAATTCCTGGGGGCTGTGGGGGGATGTGGGCAGCTGCTGGGAGCTGTGGGGCGCAGGGATGTGCTTGTGTCCCCCCCCACATGACCACTTACTGCACCCCCTCATCCCGGCCGCTGTCCACACGCTGCTGGCTCAGGGCCGCCCGCAGCAGCAGGTAGTCACGGTCGTGGTCTGGGAGGAAGACGTAGCAAGTCTCCTGCAGCAGAGGACGCGCCAAGGATCAGGAGATGACAACACCAGGTGCCGTGCCCGCAGCTCCCCTTGTCCCCGTGCCCCACTATCCCCCACCGGTGTTTGGGGTGGATGCCGGAAGCCATCGGTGGCGTAGCTGCGCAGCGCGTTCACCATGGTGTTGGTGGAGAAGACATAGAAGGACGTCCTGCTGCCAACATCGTGCTCAAAGCCCTCCGTGATGGCCCCATTCACCCTGCAAAGGGACATGTATGGAGGTGGTGGTGGTTCCCCCACAGCTGCACCCCAGCCGTGCCCTATGCCCTCACCTGAACACATAGTCGTGAGCGTCAATGGTGGCGCCCATGCCGGAGCCTTGGAGGATGCCCCCATTGCCCACCACGGCGCAGCGGGTGCAAGTTGTGGCCGGTGGGTGGATGTCAAAGAGCAGAGCGCTGCTCGAGGCGTTGAGGAGGGACAGGGATGACTTCAGCACTGCGGGTGGCACAAGGCGGGGGGGGGTCTCCCATTCAGCACTCTCTCCTCCCGCTCCATAGGATGGTGCTGTTTTCCACCATCCCCCCTCCCTGTGCACAGGGACCCGCTGTGCCCCCACCCGCACGCACCATCCCAGCTGATGTCCTTCCAGCCGTGAGCCCCCCCGTATCGGTGCAGCCGCTGGTACTCATCCTCCTGTGCGTGCCGTGCCCACTGCAGCACCGGGATGGTGGGCAGGAAAGTGGTCCCAAACTCAGTGCCCCCAATTCTCTTCCTGATGCTGTTGGGACAGCCCTGGAAGCACAGGGAATGAGTGACTGCATGGCATGGCACCTTCGTGGTGTCCTGCACCTGGGGGCACGATATCTCTGTGTCCCTGTCCCAGCCCCGTGGCACTGCTATACCGAGCTGCTGTAGGTCTCATCCTGCCCATATGTGTCCCCGAGGTCTGGTGGCATGCTGGGGACAGGGGATGGCCGTGCTGCCTGTGTCACCCGCTGTGGGGCTGCTGCGGTTGTGGCTCTATGATGGACAGGAGTCCTGCGGGAGGAGAGAGGAGGCCGGGAGGGATGCAGAGGGGTCCTATCTCCATCCCCGGCCCTGTGACAGAAGGTGCAGAGGAGGCTCAGGACAGGTGCAGGCGGTGCTGCTGTGGCTCTGCCCGCACCCATCTGGGCACCGCGGTGCCATCCCCACCCCACAGAAGAGAAAGCAGGAGCTGGGCTCAGAGCAACCCCGTTGGGCCCCAGGCCAGGGCCAGGAGCTGCACCGAGCACAGAACTCGGAGAGAGGGCAGGCACAGGAGGGTTCGGGGTTAATCATTCCCCAGGGCAAAATGGCTCTGGAGCAAAACACCACCACGGCCAGGGGGCCACACCGTTCCCACCCCACTGCCCCACCATACCTGGGGAGCTGGAGCAGCAGGCTGCGCTGTGCGGGCAGCAGCAGCAGCAGCAGCAGCGTGGCGAGCAGCGTGAGGAGCAGCCCGGTGCTGCGGGCACAGCGTCCCGAGCACAACGTCAGGGCTGGGGGGCAGCAGCGGCCTCCTGGGGGTCTTCTCATGATGGATGCTTGCAGGGAAGGATGGGAGCCTCAGCCTTGACGCGGGGCTCAAGGTGGGAAGCGCTCCTGCCTTCCTCCCGTCGGCCGTGGGACTCCGTGGCCGCTGTGCCCGTGTGACAAAGTACAGCTGGAGCGGGGACAGCCAGCGTCCGGCCCCAGGCGGCACAGCGTGGCTGGGACAGAGCACAGCTCAGAGCACGGTGCGGTGCGCTGCGGGAGGAAGCTGCACAAAAGGGGGAAAGAGGAAACAGAGCTCAGGAAGCGGTTGTTAGAAAAGCAAGAACAGTAAAAGCAGAGCTCACACCAAGTCATTGCCCCAGATGGGTGTTCGCTGGTGGGCTGTCACCCAGCACTGCAGGGGTGGACGCAGGGACCCTCAGAGCCGGGCTGCGGGGCTGTGCTTACAGCTGTACTACGGTCACACGCAGAGCCTGGCAGTGCAGCTCACTGCTACCTGCACTTCTTACAGCGGCACAGAATTGCCAGCTATTAGCACAGCTTAGTGACACAGAACTAGCCATCAGCACAGCTTCAGAATCCCGTTACCTGGGCTTTCCAGCACCCTCCGCTGATCAGGCTGAACTCTGACTGTCAGCACACGGCACAGTAATTGCACTCTCAAGGCAGATTTCTGGTTGTGAATCACTCAGTCTTTGGGGGAAGCAGGCAACACAGGCGTCCCTTGTCATCACTGTGGGTTTTGCCATCCAGCAGCCATCATAGTGCGGGTCCCATTTGGGGTTTTCTGCTGGACTGTATGGGCAGCATCACCCCTTATCACTGCATTACAGACTGTGGTAACATGGAGGGTGGATGTTCTTATCCCAGTGCCAAAAAGGGGAGGGAGAGAGAGAGAGAGAGAGAGAGAGAGAGAGAAAGGGGGACTGGTGCACAAACAGCTGCTTGTGTGGTATGGCCCTTTGCAGCATGAAATGCAGTGTTTTATAGGAAACGACCATCAGGGAGATGGATTTCATGGGAGGGGACACAGGAGGCGACCCCGAGAGCACACTGTGCACCTGGTGCCTGCTGTGCCCTCTGTCCTGTGGGCTCCAGGTAGCACAGAGCCTGGTTGAAGGCACGTCTTAGCCCTGGGACTCCAATGAGAAAAGAGCTGCTGGCCCCAAGCAGCAGCCCTGGCCTTCTTGGAGAGAAAAACCTCCACGAGAGGAAACGGATGCCATGAGCTCAGTGCAGGCGTTTCCCAATGTTGTTGGGAGGTGGTGATGGATTTGAAGGGCTGTGAGATCGCATCCTGCCCTGGTCCAGTCTCCTCCCAGCAGCCTGGCTTCTCCCCATTGCACTTCACAGCTATTTCATTTGAAAGGCAGAACGGGGCTGCAGAACAGACAGCAAAAGCTGCTGGGTCACGGCTCTCCTCTCCCCCCACACCCCGAGGCGGCAGGGAACAGGCTGTGCTCAGCCCGCTGCCAGCACATGGCACTGACCTCCCCTCTGCACAGGGCTGTCGGCCCCACGCTGCCCACAGGGCTCAGCCCCCGGCTCCCAGCACGGCGCGCTCAGGGCCACGCAGGGAGGGATGCATGCATCAGCAAAGAAAAGAAACAAAAAAAAGCCCTGGACGCCAACGGCACAGAGGCTCCCCTCTCCCCAAGGACATATAGATCAAAGCTGTAGAAACCAGAGCAGCTTTTATTGTTAAAACACAACCGCCAGAAATCCGAACGCTGCCACGTGTCCCCAGTGGGACCCCCGGCCGAGGCACCAGTTAGAAAAATGAGAGGGAAGAAGGAAGCCACCCCCAGCCCCACGGTAGGGGCCCACGCACCCAGGTGGCACAGGGCTATTCGGTGGCCAGCAGCTGCCGGCGCTGCTGCTCCAGGAGGGCTTCCAGGTGGTCAGCTCTCTGCACTGCAGCCTGTGAGACAGCGAGTCAGGGTGAGCTGTGCCCGGGCCGTGCTGCAGGAAGGGCAAGGGAACCTGCTCACCTCGTACTGCTTCCGAAGGCTGCTCACGTTCTCCTCCTTCCTCGCCACGGCCGTCTTCACCCTGAGCAGGGGGATGGGGAAAGGCTGAGCCCAGCACCCAGCTCTCCTCACTCCTGGATCTGGGCACAACAAAAAGCTGCCCCTCTCCTCCACACCCCAAGCGAGCTGCAGCTCCACAGAGCAGCTGCTCTGGGTTTGGGGTGCCCCTGCATGCTAGGAGCACTGTTATTTACTTTGATAGCACTATGTGTTTGAATCAAGTCATCTGCAGGAAGAATGGGACATGAGTTTCACGTGACTTCATTAACTAAAGAGATCACAGGGAAATTTCTTCCCAGTTCTTCCCAGCAAAGCCACACTTGCTCAAGACTTAGCGTGCATGGTGGTGATGGGTTGGCCCACACTCAGGGCATCACCCTGCCTCTCCAAGTAAAGCACTGGGCTGGCTCTGGGAAAGCCTCTGAGCGCCGCCTGCTCACGGCAGCTAGTGGTGAACAGCCCTGCAGAGGTACAGGAGGGGTCAGCCCTACCACAGACAGCAGCCAGCCAGCACAGCCCCTGCCCCACACTGAAAGTGCGCCTGCAGAAGACGATGTGCTTCCCCATCAGATTCCTGTTCTGCTTGCAGAATCCCTCCCCCGCAGGCAGGAAAAGCAAAGGACCAGCTGCTTGACGCCCATCCAGCACCAGCCGTGCCAGAACCCATGCTCTCTACAGCCCTGAAGCACTCCTGGAGCTATGGCAACTACTTCCCACCTCCATGTCCATGCAGGAGCTCAATGCAGGCCCGCAGCAGGCTGCAGAACACACGATGGACCAGCAGGAACCCCCCAGGTCAGCTGTATGCCTGCTGCCCCAGCTGCAAGCCCAGCACAAAGCCCCTCACCTCCTGTGGACCTCCTCCAGCTCTCGGTCCTTCTCCCGTACCACCCTGTCCAGCTCCAGGCGCTGCCGGGCACGCAGCTCCGCCATCTCTGCCTTCAGCCTCTTGTTCTCCTCCTCTGTGCCCACCAGCCTGTCTGCAAACTCCTGCCGGATCACTTCTGCCAGGCTGCTCCTCTCCTGTGACAGCTGGTCCCGTACCTGCAGGGTGACACCGGTGTGACCCTGTGCTGTGATGCAGCGTGCTGGGGCCAGACCCCCAAGCCTGCTCTCCGCTCACCTTCCGGACCTCCTCCACCTCCTGCTCCTTGTGCTTCAGCAGGCCCTGCAGACGGATGCTCTCTCCTTCCAGTTCCACCAGCCGCCCCTTCAACTCGTTGCAGCGCTCCTGCAGCTTCCGCTCAGACTTCTCCAGTTCCTGCAGCTCCACCTCGTACTTGTCCCGGATCCTCTTGATCCTAAAGGAGGACAGAGCCCAGTGCTGCAGCCACACAGGAGATCCCCAGCCCCAGCGCATGTCCAGAGCTCCCTGCACAGGCACAAGGCTCAGAAGACAGGGAAGGGAATCGGGAACACCTTTCCCTTCCCACCTGTTCTCAGCCGCCCGTTCACACTCCTCCTTGGCAGAGGACATGTCGGCCTCCAGGCGCTGGATGACCAACTCAATCTCTTTGTCCCTCTCCTTCCTCACCTCCTCCCTCAGCTCCCGCTCCCGGGAGAGCAGCCAGGCTTCCTGGAAACAGCAACAGAGGGGGGGAAACATCAGCACCGAGCCCGAGGCAGCACCTCCCAAGCAGGGCAGCCCCAGCCATTACCTCCTTTTTCACATAGCTGGCCTCCCAGGCCTGTTTCTCAAGCTCCAGTCGGTCCTTCAGCACCTTCACTTCTGTCTACAGATGCAAGAGAACCACTTAGCTCCAGTGGGTACAGCTGGGCACGGCCCTCCCTCATCCCACGTGTGCACACTGCCCATAGGGTGCCAGTACACAGCTCCACACAGACAGCTCCTGGTTGTGTCAGGACACAGGGAGCGGACTGTTTGCACCCAGAACAGCCCTGCTCGTGCTGCTAGGCCCCAAGGGACAGAGGAGCAACACACCTGATGCCGCCTCTCCTGCTCCTCCTTCTCTCTGGCATACTCCTCCTTCAGTGCAGCGGTGACAGCCGAGCTGCTCGCCTCCAGCTGCCGCCTCAGCTCCTCCACCTCTGCTCTCTGCCTGCCCACACACAGCCCACAGCTCACAACGTGCCAGGGGGACACACGGCACATGGCACAGAGCCGCCCCCCAGCCCCAGCCCTCACCTGGCTGCCTGCTGGCTGAGCCGCTCCTTCTCCTCAGCCACCTCCGCGTAGAGCCGGCGCCGCTGCTGCTGCAGTGCTTGTTCCTCCTGCTCCAGCTGCTTCTCACACCTGGGGGCACAGCGGCCTCAGCAAGGTGCCAGGCTCAGGGCATTTGGGCCCCCAGCACAGAGCTGCAGGGCTTTCCCTCCACCCTGCCCTGTATGGTACCCAACACAGCTCTGGAGGATGCCCAGATACCACCTCCTGAGGCTGCCCCACGTGGATGCCAACTGCTGACAGCAGCAGGAACCCACTGTGGGTGGGTGCTGGATGCCACCCTGATGCCATGAGCCCCACATACCGCTGCCGGGCCAGCTCCCGCTCCCGCTGGCTCTGCTCCTCCTTCTGCTGCTCCAGCATCCCCCGCAGCTCCTCTGCCTGCCTGCAGTACCGCTGTGCTGCCCGCTCGTCTGACTGCAGCAGCTCGGCCTCATGCAGCATCTTCAGCTTCTGGATGTCCTGACGGTGCTTGGTGATCAGCTTCTGGATCTCTGGTTCCAGCCCTGGGGCAGTAGGGAGGGTGCTCAGCACAACCCAGAGCTCTGCGGGTGCCTCAGCCCTGGCCACAATGGCACGGAAGGGTTGGGAAGGGGTGAGCAGACATGCACTGGTTTTCTTGTGTTCCACCTCTATCCAATGGGTCTGTACCTTTCACAGTGATCTCTTTGATCTTTTTGGTTTTCTCATCAATCCACTTTTCCCTCCTGATCTTCTCCGTTGCACTCATCAGTTCCTTGAGCTTCTTGATCTCCTGTTTGGAAGCCAATAGGAAAACTTCAGAGAAAAACTAGGGAAGAAAGCCCTTATTAGTTCAGCTGCAGCAAAGGGCATTGCAGGCAGGAGCCGATGTCCTCAGCTGCGTGCAGCCCACACACTTGCTGGCCATGGCTGGGAGCACCTATCAGAGAGGAGATGGGAACCTGAGGCTGGGCAGCGGCTGCAGATCAGGCTGTGCGTGTGCTTCCTCCTCCAGCCTCCCCTTCCCTGGGGACATGGGGCTGAGGCTCTGCTGCATGGGAGTCTCCCTCCCACAGCTGTGGGGAAGGGGTGTCCACACACCCAGCCCTGCTTGCAGGGCAGATGGGTTGGTGCATGCAGGCAGAAGGGCAAAGACACAAGAAGAGTGAAGGATGCATTTACCTCACAAAAGGGGCCCAAAGCACGCCAGACCTGGGGAGAAAGAAAGGAGGAGAGGGAGAGAGAAAAAGGAATCACAGAACGACGGGGGGAGAGGAGAAAGCAGGGAATAAGTAAAACCAAATGGTCACAAGCATGGGAGAGCAGGGACCACAGGGGCTCAGGGGAAGAAGAGAAGCTCCTGGGCTGTTCCTCCTGGGAGCAGAGAGAGGGAACTGAGGCACTGCAGCAGCAAATCCAGGCACAGCAATACCATTGCTGGCTTCATCCTCCCAGCTGGACTCAAAGCACAGCAGAATGGCATCATGAGCCCAGCAAGTCTTTGCTGTTTTGGTGTGAGGGCTGAGCAGGCTCAGACCTGTGTGAATGCTGCAGGAGTTCTGGACAAGGATGAGAGGGAGCAGGTCAGAAGGATGAGCCCCACAGGGGGGCCACAAAGCAGCAAAGACAAGGCAAGCTGGGGCAGGAGGGCAAGGACCAGCAGTAGCACTGCAGCAGGACCACACAGCCCCACATCCAGGGATGGGCGACAGCAAGAGCATCGTCACACCCACAGAACTCTGCTGTGTGACCCAAACGCCCCACACTACTTTATTACCTTCTCCTCACTTAGTTTTGAGGGCATCCCTGCTCCTGCAAAGGGGGTTGGATGTAACCCAGCACAGGAAACAGCCACAGGCACACATTCCTCCGTGGCGCTGGGTTTGTGCCACCACTCAGTCAGTCCCATGCACCCAGCTTCAGGCAGCCCAGCCTCTTAGGCAGCCAGGGCAAAGCCCTGCAGCTCACTACTACAACCAGCAACCAGGCTTCCCTGAGGTGCAAAACCACACTGCTTGGGAGCCCCTGCCACATCCCATCCCCTCTCCCCTGCAGCCCACCTGCCCTCTCCCCTCACCAGCTCGTGCTGCTCCTGCATCTGGGTGAGTTTCTTGCTGTACTTCTGGTCCACTTGTTTCAGCTCAGCCACCACAGTCTCACACTTCTCGCTCAGCACCTTCTTGTCGTCAATGAGCTGAGAAGGGTGAAAAAAGAATCAGGCAACCAGGCAGGGCACAGCCAGCCCCACATCTGGCTGCAGAAACAGCAGGCTGAGGGGGGATGGCATTACCTGGTCGATGAAGGCCAGATGTCTCTGGATAGCTGCCTCGTACTGCTCCCTCTGCAGCTGGAGCTGGTGGCCAAGCTCCTTCTCGGTCTGCTTGACGTGTCGGACAGTAAGCTCCCTCTGCTGAGCCTTTTATGTAGGGAAGAAAGAACCACAAGTCATGAGAGGGACTAGCTGCAACAGCACACACGCAGGAGATAACTATTAAACCTGGAGGGCACTCTGGGCCAGAACCACCAGGAGCAGCTACACCAAAGCCCTCGGATGCTCAAGCCACCTGCCCTGCTCAGCAAGGCAGCCCAAAGCCCCGATGACAAAAGGAAGGAATTCAGCCCAGGACTGAGGGCTTCTGAACTGGCCAAGACAAGCTTTGAACAGCAGGCAGCCAAGAGAAGGCCAAGAGAAGCCCACAGCAGACCAGGAGGGATCTTGCAGATCTTTTCCCATGCTAACAACAACCAAGGTCGCTGCGTGGCCCACCAGCCTCTGCCTGCACACGAGCTCTCTGCAGCACTGTGCACTGCTGGGCACAGGCAGGAAAGCTGTGATCTTGTGCTTCAAAGCCACTGCTCCAAAGAACATCTGCTGAGGGCTCTTTGTCCTCCTTCCCAGCAAGCAAGAGCATCTGGCTCACACACCAAGGCTGTCTGCAGCAGGCTGATGGCTCGCTTCTTCTCCTCCACTTCCAGCTTCAGCCTCATGATGGAGCTCGTGACCTCCGTGGCAACAGCTGACGCCTGCTCCAAGTGTGCCAGCTCCTCTTCAGACAGGAGCCCCTGGGATAGGGAAAAAAAAAAGAATAAGGGAAGGTAGAGACCACGTGGAGCCTTGGCAAGGGCAGAGGTCCACCACCCCAGCACAACCCAGTGCTCACCTCCCGCTGTGTGGCTGAGGTGGCTGATCTGGGCCTCTCCTGCTCAGACTTCTCCATCTCATCCAAGAAACTGATGATACTTTGGAGTTTGGCCTCTGAGAGCAGGGCCCCATCCTCAGGGACACCAGGGGAGTGGTTCAGCTTCCCAAATTTCTCCAAGTTGTCAGCAGTCAGGGAGTTGGAGCTGGGCTCCTGCAGGGTGGATGCAGCTGTTGCATGGGACACTGCAGCTCCAGCAGTGTGGGGGGCATAGGAGGAGCTGCACTGCAACTCAGCCCTCCATCTGCTCCAGGGAGCAGCCCCATTCTTTGTGCTCAGCCCTCACAGGCTTTGCTCCTCCCTGGGGACACCTCAGCTGCTCCAAACTCCTCCACTACCTTCTCCAGCACACCTAGTGGCAGGGAACCAGCCACACTTCCCAGCCTTCCTGCCCTCCACAACCCACAAGCAAGGAGGCTCTGCGTGGGACCGATGCAACTCTCCCCGACCCTCTGCTTACCCCATCTACCCAGGTGTATTTGTCTTTCTTGAAGAGTTTTGGAGGAGGCAGCAGCTCTGGTTCTTCTTCCAGCAGCCTGAGTGTGTCCAACAGCTCACTGAGTGTCACCTTGGATGGAGCCCTGCTGACAGCAGTCACCACCGTCTCCAGATCCTCACCTCCTGTCTCTCTGGAGCTCACATCCTGGAGATGATGATGACATAGAGCGGAGTCAAACAGTTTGCCGGATCTCCACAGAAGCAAACCCAGGCTCCAAAGCCACCCCAGCAGAACAGTTTGTGCCAGGAGAACCTCGAGGCAAAGCCAGACCCACCTGCAGCTTGTCCTCCACACCATGATCCTGTGAAGGCGCGGAGCTGAGCTCTGCGGGGCTGCTTATTTCTGGCTCTGCAGCTACAGAATGGAAATTGGCATCTGCAGGAAGCAGACTGTTCTCATGTGCTTGCAACAAGCAGCTCCCCAGAGTGAGAACCGCCCCTCCAACACCCTCCTTCCCCTGTCACACACTGCTCCAAAGCATGCAGACCTGCAGCAGGGACTCACCAGCGTTGTTGGCTTTGGTGATGCTGCTGGCTGGACTGCCATTCCGTGCAGAAGCAGGCTTGGCAGGCTTTTTCTTTGCTATCCTTCTGCTCTCCTTCACCTGCGCCAGCTCTTCTTCTGCCAAGCGCTTTGTGTCAGAAGCCTTTTGGGCCCTTTTCTGGTGCAGCTCCTGGAGGGACAGAGAAGTCATCAAGTCTTGACCAGCACAGGGTGGTGCTGACACAGTGGAGCAAGGGCTAAGAGACAGCACCAACTGCACAGCCAGCTCTGCCTGGTTAACGAGGCCAACTCTGCTCAGAGAAAGTGCAAGCACAGGAAGAGCAGTTCGGCCTCTTGCTACTGGGAGCAGAGGGGTGGTGGTGGACGAGGTCCTGCATGCCCTTGTGCAGCGTCCTTTGCTGCTCTGCTGAATGGACCACATTGCATCAGCAGCTCAAGGGCCAAGCAAAGCAGTGCCTGGGGGCTGCTTTGGTTGTGTTCTGGGAAATCACTGGAGGCATGAGCACGTGTTTGCATGGCTGCTGCAACATCTCACAGCTGCTCACTGCTGTGCCTCCCGCAGCATTCCCCTGAAACATGACTCCATATAGGCCAAAGAGAAACTGGGGCTTTTAAAACTCTTCCCAGCTCTATTGCAATCCAAATGAGCAACTCCCCATGGTCTGTAACAGGCCCAGCACCTCATCAGTGCTCCAGGAGCACCCGTCCCCTCCTGCCATCAAGGGCTGACAAGAACACGGCAAGGACAGCGAGGTGCTTCCTGCATCGGTGCCAGGAGCACAGAGCTGAGCTCAGAACAACACAGAGCGACCCGAGCCCAAGGACAGACCCTCAGGGGACCTCCCTTGTCCTTGGCCGCCCCGAGGAGCTGTGGTTATTGCCTTCAGTCTGAGTGCAGTCTCCTTTTCCCTGAGAACTTGATGGAAACCAGCACTGGGTGAGCTGCCAAGCTTGGCAGGAGCGCAAAGGAAACTGCTCTGTGGCACTTCAGCCTCCACAGGGAGCGCTCACTAGAATTCAGCTTCATGGAAAGCCCCTGGAGATGCAGAGGACAGGCTGAGGTACTGCTGCAGCACAGGGCCTCGTCCCTACCTGGATGGCAGCACGCCGTGCCAGGCGTGCCTTCTCCTCCCGGATCTTCCGGCGTTCCTCATCCTTCCTGTCACGCAAATCCAGGACGTTTCTCTCCTCCTGCTGCTGCCTTTCCTTCCAGAGAGAAAGGTCAATGCTGTGACTGGGAGCTCGTTCACATGCAAAGCAGTGGGGAGGGATGTGCCCCCCAAAGTCACCCCATCCCACAGCCCACCCCTCCTCGCAGGGAAAGACCCCTCCAAAAAGCTCCGCTTTTCAGCAACTTCTTTTCTCTAGACACCAAATGCAATTATTAGTCATCCGAGGCTGAAACCACCAAGGAGACAAGGCTTAAAAATAGCATCTCACAAACAAGAGCTACAGCGCTCTTACTTGGATAAATAATTAAACACAACGAAACACAAATAGCTGCAGATGACGCGTCACTCCCTAACGAGCCAATCGTTACTGGTTCACTGCAGAGCTGCGAGAGGGCTTCCCTCCTCTGACCATGAGAGCACCCAAGACAGCAACAGCTCAAACTCTGCCCCATTCTCCCCGCCTGCTGCTGGAAAGGCTCCCGGCTGCATCCCATGGCACCCTGACAGGGACAGGAGCCGCTGCAACGCAAGAGCAAAGCCCCTCCCCGTGCCCCGCAGCTCAGCTTTGGGCTGGTAGATGTGATGGTAAGGGAAAGCCAGAGGACAGACCTCCCTCTTGGCAGCCAGCAAGCGCCCCAGAGCCGCTGCTCCTGCCCTGCGCCGCTGCGAGTGCCGTCGGTACCAGCGCTGGATGGTCACAGCAGCGAGGTTCACCTGCTGGATGAACCTGCAAGGGAAGCAGCATCAGCCCCACGGCCCCCCACCGTCACCCCCTGCCACAGCAAAGCAGGGACTGCTCAGCCCAGCCCTGCACCCCAGACCAGCGAGGTAGGGGAAGCTGGTTCAGCTCAAGAGTGCGGAAGATCACGTTCTTTTCATTGGGATAATGCAAAGAGCACTGAGCCGAGTGGCAGGCAGGGAGAAGCCACTCAACCCTGCGTGCCAAGAGAAGCAATTCCCAGGCCCAGAGTCCCACAAGACAACAACAAACCTGGCCCCATGCCATCCTGCTGCCTCTCCCACCCATCCAGCTCACCTCTCTGCCTCCTCTTCCGTCACCTCCTTCCTCCGGGGCAGGCTGCTGTTGTTGTTGTGGGTCATGATGTTGTTGCTGGAGAAATTCTTCTGAGACTTCATGAAGCTGCTGCTCTCACTGTCCTCATTTGCAGTCGCTTTGATGACGTTGCTAAGGCAGAAAATAAAGCCACTGGTACCATCCCAGCCAGCTCTGCCTCACACAGACATGGGGTCAGTGCAGCCCCCAGCCCAGCAGGTGGCCCACACTTACTTGAGGGAGCTCGGAGCCTGGTTGGAGCTTTTGGGTGCAGGGCCCTTGTCAGTGGTGGAATAGTTATTGTGCACCATGGTGGTGACACAGTTCCCCATCGCGCCCTTGTTGCTCCTTGCACATAGGGAAGAGAACACATGATGACTGGATCCGAAGGGCACAGCACGTACTGCACAATGACCTTCACCACTGCCTCGAGCATTCCTTGCAGCAAGCAGGGGAGGATGCAGGAGCTGTTACCCCACAGACAATGCACACAGCCCAACAGACACAACAGCCTGCTGCTCCCACTGCGCTGAACATTCACACTTAAAACTTCCCCAGCCTGCAGGGGTTTCACATCTTACTCATTCCCCTTCCCAGAACTCGAGTGGCCTCAACCCAAATGAACCACACTCCTTCGTAGCCCCCAAGCACCCCCAACCCCCAGCAAGGCCCAGCGCAGCACAAGCACAGCACTGGCACCACCTCCTCTGCCCAAGCATTTTCTGTTTGGTTCCTTCAGCACCAGGCCCGCAGGTTGCTGGCTCAGGGCCACCCCTCCTACCTATTGTTGGCTGTGAAATTGGCTGCTAGGAGCACAGTGGCTTCCTTTTTCCTCATGCCTGCTGGAGGCTCGGCAGTGCGGGAGCCAGAGGGGCCAGGAAAAACTCGTGGCTGATCGTCCTGCCATGGGGGGAACATGAATAAGAGTGAGCAAGCACCAAACCAGCCCCTTGTTCTTCCTCCAGAAACCCACTTCTCCCCCATGCAAGGGCATATCTCAGCTCTGCAGCACTGCACTCCTCCTCCACTGCCACCTGCCTCCCTCAGAGCCAGGCGCATGGAGCTGCAGCCACAACCCTGGACTTAGATACTGTGCCAGCTGCAGGTGGAGCAGGGATCAGCCCAGCTGCCATGGACACCCTGTATCCCCACTGCGCTCAGACCCTGGGGAACCCCTCCCACCAGACCCCCACCCCACACTCTGCTCCTAGTGCCAGCAGCCAGCTCAGCCTACAACCCTCACCAGGATGTTCCACGTGGTTTTCTTCTCCAGAGAGGCTTTGCTCACACTCGCCACCTTCTTTCTTCCACCAGAACTGCTCTCAAAGAAGGTCAGGAAATCTCCTGTCTGCTCTGAGCTTCAGCCCGAGGCAAAGAGAAGGAAAGGATATGTGTCCTGGGGTTAATATTGAATGCACGCACATGGCAATGAGGCAGTCACAGCAGGATTCCCATCACTCAGGCTGCTCCAGCAAGAAGCCTGCTCTGATTTGGGCTCAGCAGCATGGCTGCAGCACAGCAGTGGCTGACAAAGGCACAGCACGCCGAGGCATGGGGAAAAAACGGACAGAGAATCATCACACAGCCACAAGTCCAGGAATGATACATTTTTACGCAGAATGTTATGCTTCTGCTGGGTGCGTGGAGAGAAAATAAATTGAAGGGCAAAAAGAACTGAAGATTTCCATTCAAAGACAGGCTCTGGGAGGTCAGTGGAGTCAAAAGAACTGCCCTCTTCTATCACAGCCCTGCTACACTCGGGTAAGTCCAGAAGGAGTTGCTGCAAGTGAAAAGCTCCATCCTTGTTCCCCCAGTTCCCAATCACATGCCCTTCCCTGAATACAGGGGGCCTTAGCTTTGCAAAGCCAGGTTACGACCTGCAGTGTGTGAGACAGAACATCCCAGTGCCTTGCTGTGCACGGCTTTGGTTTCCTGGTGGGACAGGACAGCAGGCAGAGCAGTGCTTCACACACCGCAGCCATACCTGTGCGTGCTGTTCGCCCGCTGGTTGACCTGGGTGGTGCTGTTGGACCTCCGGAGGTTGTTGATGGCCCGGGATCCTGCATCCTCCTGAGAGAGGAGAAAGCAAAACTCAGTAGGAATCACCAATAACAGCTCGGATGGGTGCTGCCCTGCCACGGTGCTCAGACAGCTCCTGCTAAGCAGGCGGGGCTGTGCTTGTTTGCTGAGCCCCCCAGCACCCGGCAGGGCTGTGCTCGTTACCTGCCCGGCAAACCAACACCGAGGCAGAACGCCAAGGCAGCAGCAACCACTCAGCCACCGAGGTTCTCAGCCGGCAGAGAACTCCTCCTCCTCCAGCAGGACCCTCAGAGCAGGAAAGCACGCAGGTGGGTCTGTGCGTCTCCCAGGGCTCCAGCCGCGCCCTCCCCAGGGCAGCGCAGAGAGCAACGCCTCCGCGCAACGCACCCCAATGAACCCACGGCCTTCTCGGCCGCAGGGCACGCTGCCGCCGCACCAATTATCAGCCAACGACGACCCAACCACCGGCCTCCAGGACCCGCAGGTCCCTCGCAGCGGCTCAGCCCCGTACCCGCAGCGACGCCGCCCCCGTCCTCGTCCGACCCCGCCGCGCTCCTCCCTGCCCAGCCCCACCTCCCACCCCCCCGCCGCTCTCGGCCGCAGCCCCCAAAGCCCCCCATCCCAACCCACCTCGTCCCCAGCACAGCGTCACCCACCAGCGCGTTCCTTTTGGTTTTCCCATCGCAGACGACCGACACGGAGCGCACCACGTGCTTGGCGGGCGAGGCGCTGCCGGGCCGTCGCGTCACGGGCACGGGCAGCCCGGTGAGGCTCAGCTCCACGGCGCCGCTCGGACACGAGCAGCTGCTGCGGGCGCTCCTCATCCTGAGACCGGGCGAGGAACGGCCCCGGGCGGCGGCCCAGACCGCGCGGCCCCGCGGCCCGTCGGACCCCCGGCCCGGGTGCGGCCGCCCCGCCGGCCCCAGGCCTCGCCCCGCCCCTCACCTGCCCGCGCCGTTCGCACGCCCTCATTGGTCAGCGCGAAAGGGGGCGGGGGCCGTGCCATTGGATGAGGCAGCTGTCGGTCAGAAGGGGAGTGGGCGGAGCAGAGCGGAGAGAAGAGCGAGATTGGCCGGGGCGAAGAAGGGGGCGGGAGGTGGGAACGATGTGGGCGGGGCTAGGAGCGCTGCGGGGTCCGGAGGCGTGGGCTGTGCGTCTAAGGGGGGTCTGGGTCCGCAGGGGGGGTCTGGGAGGGCCGAGGCCCCAGCAACCACTCGGAGGCACCCGCAGTTCCCATCCGGGCTCAGGTTTATTGGTGCTTTCAGGCTACGGCCCTGCCAGCATCACCGCAGTGCGACCCCTACAGCTCCGACCCTGCGTCCAACTCAGGGCTTCCCCGGCCCAGGAGTGCAGGGTCTGCAGCACGGACCCCCACGGGTCAGGCCAGGCCACCTCCCTTCCCAGACCGGGAAGACAGTGACAGTCTCCTTAAAGCTCTGCCACCAGCCCCATTTCATACCCTATAGCTCCCTGGCAGCGCCCAGGCGCAGCCCCATTGCCCTTGCCTCCATAGGGCTGCTTGTTGGTGAGAAGCCCACGCTGAGCCCCACAGCTATCGCCTGCAGCCCCGCAGGATCTCAGGAGCAGCTATGCGTTGAGGAAGGAGAAGGCTGAGGGCTCTGTGTCGCTCGGATCAGGCACAGTGTCATCCTGGGGCTGTGGCAACGTCCACGGCTCCACAGGCGGTGAGCACAGGGTGAGCGCTGTGCCCGGCGGTGCCAGCAGCTCCATGCCAGCAAACAGGGACAGGCTGCGGGTGGGCACTGCCATCGTGCCCACATCCCCCACCAACCTGCTCGCTGCCTCCTCTCTTTGTGGGACAGGCACTGCCGTGGGGCTGGGCTGCTCCCAGGGCTCTGCTTCCAATTCCGGCTCTGTCCCCACAGCTGGTGGGGGGTGCTCCCTTGTGCCAGGGAGTGTGGGTGCACTCAGGGGCTGGAGGATGCTCTCACTGGGCAGGGGTGGGATGTCCGTCAGCAGGTCCCCAGTGCATGGGGCTGAGCCCTCAGCGAGGGTAGATGGAGCTGAGCGCGGGTGTGAGGCTTTGGGGGATGGGCGGCCTCTGCATAGAGCCTCAAATTGCCGCAGGATCTGGGAGGAGAGATGAAAAAGGGCACAGTGAGCGTTAGCAGTATGAGGGGCTTGGACCCAGCATCTTTTCCCAGGGACCTGTGGCCTGGGCATCAGTGCCCGCTGCCACCCTCAGGGCAGAAGGGTCTGCAGGCTCTGGGAGCAGCAGTACAATCCTGGGATACAATTACTGCCCGTCCATTATGCACAGAACCAACTCTACAGGTTGGTAGCAAGGGGTGCCCCCAGGGACAGGGTAACAAGCTGCAAAGAGCACTGCCATCTGGGGAGGAGTCATGGGGATGTCCCAAGAGTCACCTTGGTTGCTCGGTTGGCCACAGGGCCAGGGCTGCCTTGGCTGAGCTGCTGCAGTTGCTGTCGTGTTCCTGCAAAGATCTGGTCCAGAGCCAGCAGGTCAGAGCACATGAGGGATGAGATGGCGCTCATGGACCGCTGTAGGGAGATGAGAGTTGAGCAGCTCAGCAGGCATCAAAATCTCCAAGCTTGGCAGAGCTGCCTCCCCTGTCCCTTCTGAGCCTGTAGCCCCCCATGGCAGATGCAAACCAGCAGCAGCCCCATGGGCACTCACCATGCGTACATTGTCACTGGGGTCCTCCAGGGCCCGACTGAGCAACTCCAGCACCACCTCGCAGTTCAATAGCCCACACCTGGCACAGAGACAGTGGTTATGGACACATGCAGCACCCCACAAGCATTTTGGCGTAGTCAGGGCCAGCAGGGCGAGTGGGGCTCACACTGCTCCACCAAGCCCACACCACAGACACCCACACTCCTGGGGAGCATCCACCGTGGGCACTTACTCCTTAAGGAAGTGCTGTGCCTCCTCCCTGGTCAGGAAGACCCTGGCACCCTGGGTCAGTGCCGACACCAGGCTCACCTCCCTCAGGCAGTCACCCAGGCTGTCAGCATCCACCCTGCACAGGGAAAGCACAATGATGGGGACAGCCCTGCTCCCTCCTATGCATGCAGTGTCTCTGCAATCAGCTCTATCTGACTGAGGGCTGCCCAGACCAGGAGGACAAACGCCCCCAGAGAATCAGAGACTGTCAGCTCCAGGAGATGGAAAATACAGTATGGAAAAAAAGACACCGTGCAGATGGAGGAACCATCTCAAAAGAAATCAGAGCAATAGAAGTGTGCCTTGTTCCCCATTCTTACCTCTCAGCCCCGCTCACCAGCTCCCGGCTGGCCCCAGAGTGACTGTCGCTGCCTGATTTGCTGTAGGTGTCTGAGGTGCGGCTCAGGTCACCATTCTCCTGTGAGGAGTTCTGGGAGCTGTGCCCGCTGTCTGCCTCCTCCCAGCCGCCCCCCGCCAGCCCTGGCTGGTGGCTCACTGCAAAGTCAGCAACAGCAAACCAGGGAGTGACCCAGAAGGCCTTGGAAGGAGACCAAATCACCCCAAAACACAGTGGGGTGGACAGCTCAGGTAGTGGGAGACATACCTCGGGCAATGTGAGCTGTAGTGGCTGCTAGTGGATTGGTTGAGCTGGCCAGGCTCCTGGCAGGAGAAGGAGCTGTCACAGGCTGGTAGGCATCCTCATGGAGCTCCCCACAGTGAGACTGGGGTCCCTCCGGTGAGGGAAGCACAGCATTGGCCACCGCTTCAGCTGCTCGCTGGATGGTGCTGAGCAGGGCTTCACCTGCTGAGGCTGGAAAAGAGCCTTGGGAAGCTGAGAGTCTGGCCCAAGGTCTCCAGGGGGCAGCACCCATGCAGGGTGAAAGCAATGCCCAGCAAGAGTTTCAGATGGCACTTACCGGAGCTGCCTCTCTCACTGCTGAAGCCAAATCCTTGCATGGAGCTGCAGGGACTGGATTTGGAACCCATGCCTAGGGGAGGTACGAGGCACAGTCAGAAAGAGCAGAGGCATTTTGGGTCTCCCCTCACTGCTGTTCCTCCCCCAGAAAGCACAGCAGAGCCTTTGGAACTGCATGGAGGAGATGGGAGCCAGAGCACTTGAAGAGAACACTTGTGGCAGCCTGTCTCTGTTTACCTGGGCACAATTCTCTGTTCAACACAATACTCTCAACAACAGGCAGAGCTGCAGGACATCAGCCCCAGTGCATCAGCAAGCAGTAAGAGGGGGCCAGACCACAGCAAGGCACTGGAGCTTGGGGGTACAGCACAGCCTGCACTTACCTACAGGAGGCAGGGGACGGGCAGGCAGTGTAGTAACCGCTGGGAGCAGAGCATCCGAGAAGAGAAAGCTGGCCAAGTCCTGCCAGGAGAGAGGGACGCTTGAGCAGAGAGAGCTGGGGATCACCAGGCATAGGGAGTGGAAGCTGCTCCAGCCTCCACTGCAGTGCCCAAGCACAGAGGTAATGGGGCCAGCACTCACCTGCGCAGCAGCCCGGACCTTCTGGTTCAAGCTGTTGCCGTGGAGGGGGTCTGGGGGCCCAGAGAATGCTGCAAGGCATGAGGATGGACAGGCCAGGGCTGAACCCAGCCTTGGCCAGGGCAGAAGCTGCACCAGGCTGTTCTGTAGAGCCATAGGAACACCAACACAGAGCCCCTCCTTGCCCCCTGCCCTACTCCTCACCCCATTACCTGCAGCCTCCCGAATGAAGGCAGCGTTCCTCCTCAGCTGCAGGAGGAACTGAGATGAACCCTGGGCACACGTGTGCTGCAGGATCTTCAGCACCTGACAGGGTGTTGGGAGTCCAACATTGGGGTGAAGCGCCCACCCCACAGCTCCGCCACCGCCCCCAGCCCGCAGCAATGCCATACCTTCAGCTTGACGTGGCAGGAGCCGCTGCGCAGGCGGCCCAGGAGGAACTCCAGCAGGCACTGGCTGCTGCCTGCCGACTCACGAGAGATCTCTGGGCCACGTGTTAGGGGTGGGTCTCACACCATTGCCAGCCCCCCCCTAGCCCCGGCTCCCCCAAAGGATACTGCTGATCTCCTCCAGCACGAACCCGGGGCACGGCCCCTCCTCGTCCGCAGTGCCACGCAGCAGCACCGGCAGCTGAGGGTAGGAGTGGTGAGGGCTGCCCAAAGGCCCCACGGAACCCCCCCACGCCCCCCCCCCATCAGGGGATAACTGGTGACGTCACGTCCCCGCGGTGACATCAGGCCCCCCTTGGTGACGTCACGTCACCTGCCGCTGAAGGCCTACCGGTGCCAAGAGCGGGGCCCGGTGGCGGTTGGGCAGAGGAGACCCAGCGCAGGGATAGGTGAGGGGTACGGCGATGACAGCACGACGGGCGAAGTGACGTCACGCCCCCAGGCACCCCCCTCCTCCCCTCCGGCCGCCCCCCGCCCCAGCACGGCCCGTACCCGGCTCAGGAAGCACAACCGGTCCCGCAACGGCACCGCCATGACAGTCCGACTCAGAACCTGCCCGGCCCCAATGCGGCCTCAAACTTCCGCCTTCCGGAAAACGCAGCCCACCAATGAGAGTGCAAGGCTCACCGGATTAGCCAATCAGCAGTCAGGAAGGGCGGAGCTCCGGGCGGAAGCGGCCTCCGAGGCTGACGCCAGCAGCAAAGGGGAGGGAGACGGGAAGTAAACAACTGGCCTCTTCGCCAATCAGAGCTACCTCTGGCGAGCGACCAATCATAAGCTGGTCAGGAGGCGGGTACTGTGCGCAACCAATCTACGCCGTCAGCCGCCCACTCTAGCCAATCCGAGCAAGCAGAGCACTGACAGACGCGGCGTTCCCCCTATCAAGACGCCGAGGAGGCGGGCACGTGGGTGAGCAGGCCGGGCGGCCATGAGCTCTTCCGCCATCATGGCGGCGCCCATCGTGTGAGGCGATGTCGGGCCGAGGCGTTTGGCTCCGGGCTCGAGCGCGGCTGCGGCGCTTCCCCGCGCTGCTGGCGGGCTGCGGGGAGCAGGTGGGGCCGGGCCTGGAGCATTGGCGGTGACCCAGACACCTCGGTAGGCCTCGGCGACCCCGGTTCTCTCCTCTCCCCGCTTTAGGCTTCGGCTTACGGGCGCTGCGTGGCCGCGGCCTCCGCTGGGAGCGCGGAGCTACGGCGGGACGCCTGCCTGCGGGAGTTCCAGGCTTTGCGGGAGTGCTTCGCCCGCGCGGTAGGCCCGGGGGTGCTGCCTCAGAGGGGTTCGGGTGGGGGAAAGCCGGCAGCAGCGCTCACTCGGTTCCGTCTGCAGGCGGCGGCGGCCAAGTGATTGAGGTGCCGGAGGTGACGGAGGCGACTGCAGCTGCAGCGCGGGGGGAAGGAGCTCGGGGCTGGCCGGCGTGATGGCCCCGGGCCCAGGCTCCTTCCCCCCCACGCAGAAGCTTTTCCCCGCTCAGCAGCGTCCGTGTGGGAACCGCAGCCCGTTTATTAAAAAATTAAGATCAGATACAGATGCTTCAGCTTATTTTATTGATCTACACAACTCAGGCTCCCACCAGCCCCTCCAGACCTGGTACAAACGGTCCCTGGCAAGGAGAGGCCATGCAGGGACTGTGCTGTCCCTCCTGGCTTGCTGGGGAATGTCAGAGCATCTTTGGTCCTTTGTGTTCACGGAAACGACGCTGACAAATCCATAACACCACAGAGACGTTCAGCAACAAATCCACATCACCAAATCCACAGCATCACTGCAGGGCAGGAGCACGTCCTTGTCCTGCGGGATGGGAGAGCCTGGGGTGGACCCAGCACACAGCAAGGTGTGAGAAGGGAAGACTCCTCCTCCTATAGAAAGGCAGCTGAGTGCTGCAGGGGATGACGAAGCACATTGCCACGCTGCAGGCTCTCACACTGAGAAATATGCTCGGGAGCCCCTGCCTTGCCCAGTCCCTGCTGTGCAGGGCTGCTGGGTTTGTGCTTTAAGACAGCGCGATGGAGAAGCTCACTTGTACAATGAAGCCCTGAGGGTTAAGGCTACGGCAGTCACAAGGAGACGCATGGGGAAGCGGCGTGGGAGGTCTTGGTGAAGAAGTGGGGCTGAGTCGCAGCTGTTGCTCTGTGTCTCTTTAGCTCAAGGACGTCTTTCAAGCAACAGGCGCACATCCAGGCACACAGCAGTCTTTGGCTGCTGGAGCAGACATGAGCGATGCAGCCAAGGCCCAGTTACAGAACAGTGTGGCTGCCCTACAGGCCTGGTGACGCCCTGTCTCTGGCTCCAAGAGGTCCCACTAGACACAAACTCAGTGAGGCTAGTTTACCAAAGACACTTTTGAGATACTGATATAAAAACCACCACAGTGATGAGGTCTGTAGACTCCAGGCTGGGAAACGTCAGCCGTTCTAGTGTGAGCTTTGGGATTTGATTTCTTACATTCGCAAGTCAGGATGTAAAAAAATAAAAAAACAATGGGATGAACCACTGTCTGGGAGCCTGCAACAAACCAGAGCTCTTCCCTTCCTTTCTCACAAAATACATTTTTAGGGGCAGAGTACTAACATCTATGGATGTAAAACACAGCATGGAACGAGGCTGGGAAGAACACAAAAAACAAACAGCTCCATCGAGTTACAGAGAAGAGGTAGGTATGCTTGAGCCAAGCCCCTCAAATCCGCCCTTTTATGCCACGTGTTTTGTTCCTTAATTAGTTGCCTCTTGCAGACAAATCAAGTTGGAGAGGGGGCGGTCTGCAGCCCCCCGGGTTGAGCTTTGAAATGCACTTTGGACTGAAGAAGTCAAGCTTGAAAGCAGAGATGAGAGTGTGAGCATCCACAGAGAGTGAAGAGAGAGCAGAGCTCATCATTATTGCTAGTGTGTGGCCAACCAATTAAATCCCTGGGAGTAGAGGCAGCACAACAGCAGCAGTTGTGCCCGTTTAAGGCAGCATTTCTACTAAACTAGGTCCCTAAACCACAACTATCTCCTAAACATGCAAGACTAACAGCTCCCATTTCAAGAGAAACACCAAAGCAATTAGCTAAGCTTGTCCTCAACTCAATCTGCCTTGGTGCTGCTCCAGAGCGAAACCCTTCACGAGTCAGGCATCTCTCCCCAGTTCTGCTCCTGCAGACCCAGACCCCTGCCCCAAAGCCCTGGGTGGAGGAACCCAGAAAAGCCTCTCCAAGCAGGCAGGGGAAGTTCACGGACAGACACCTTGGCTCTGAAGGGGGAGCTGAGAGCTGGAGGGAGAAGGCAATTTGATATGAACAAGATGTTGAAAACAGCCCCTGAAAGCTGGCAGAGAACCAAGTTCAATGGCAACCTCTGAAAGCCAGAGGACAGCAGGAGTTTTGCTTTCACGGTTGTCACCTCCTCAGCTCTCTGCAGGCACACAGGGGAGGTGTGACCTGCAAGGACTCCAGGAGCCCGCACAGCACCTGCAGCTCCAGGAGACCCCGCGGATTGCACCCTGCATCCACCAACACACGTCTGGCTCGGTGACTGCTGCCTGAGCAGCAAACAGCCGAAGAACTGCAGCCTCCCCTGCAGAGTCTGCCAGCCTCACACCCGTGGCCAACACCCTGAGCCACCCACGGCGCACGGCCACCCTCTCACATGCTCCCATCTGCTTCTGTCATCTGCTTGATCTGCCGGCTGTGGACCACCTGCTGTGCTCCCTCTGCCACTTGGTTCAGGCGTGTCTCCAGAGCGCTGCGCAGGTCGTTCACTTTCACATCTGGAAGGGGGTTGAGGCCAATGAAGACCCCCTCCCCCTGCGCAGCTTCCTCCTCCTCCTCCTGGCGAGGCAGCAGGTCCCGCCTCCTTCGCCGCAGGTCCAGGTCCACCTGCAGTTTCAGGTCCCGGTTCGGTTTGATGTCATGTTCCTGTTTTTGGTCCCCAGGGATTGCCACTCCTTTCTCCAGCTTTTGGGCAGCAGCGTTCTCAGGGCTCGGTTTCTTCTCAGCACCATTTACCAGCCCTCCAACCACACGCCTCTGCTTGACCTGGAGCTCTTCTTGAGGGTCCTGGGCCACATCCACCACTCTCTCCTGAGGATCCTCTTCCTTCACCTGCCCTTTGCCGGCCAGGTGAGGCTGTGAGGCTGGCTGCTGTTTATCAGTCCCTTCAGCATCTGCAGCTCTCGGATGCTCCCGTAGGTGCTGCTCACTCCCTGCCATGTTCTGTTTATTCGAGTCCAGTGCAACTGCCAGGTCTTTGGGCTCCACCTGACTCACTGCTTTGGCTTTAAGGTCTATTCCCGAGTCTCTTTCCAGACTCTTTCCTGCTACTCCCTGAACCTTGGCAGCCCCCAGCTGTTCTCTTTGGATAGGAACTGTAGCTGCTTCCACAGCTTTCAGGGAATTCTCGTGGACGTCTCTTCCAGCTTTGGCTTCATGACCTCCTCCTGCATCCTCAGCCAAGGGCTTCTTTTCTAGGTGGTTTCTGGCTGCTGGAACATGTTGGGCATCTCCGTGAAGGGGATCCCAGTTCTCTGCGGCATTTCTAACAGCTCTGTCAACCTCCTGTTGAGGCACCTTCCGCTCCTTGGGAGGAACCCCAGGAATCTCACGCCTGTGCCCAGCCTCCTCCAGCCTTCCTGCCGTCACCCTGCGCTGCTCAGCTGACTCAGCAGGCTGCCTGCCTGCACCCGGCACAGGGTGCTCCGGTGGCTCTTTACCGAGTGGCTTTGCAGCAGCTTCTTGCTTAGCTCCTAGGCTCTCTTCCTCCTTACTCTTGAAGACAGGCTCCTGTTGCATTTCTGCTGCAGAAGAAAAACTGACATGTACAACCTTTTTTCTTACAGAAAGCAATAGGTTCCCTGCTCCCACCATGTTGTACACAACATGAGACTGAAGAATGAGATCACCACCAAGGGGAGGGTGGGGAAACAGGGTGAGACATGAGCAGCAGCATTTTCTATGCACAGGGGATCCCCACCTTGGAGCTCAAACGCAGTCAGGAATGGCTTGCTGCAGACTGAATTTTGCCATGTGCTGGAGGGACCTGGATCTTTCCCAGTCTGATTTCAGAGCTGCTCTGAGCAGTGACCAGCTCACAGAGGGCTCATGCTCTCCGGTGGTTTCCTTACCTTGTTTCGGCTTTTCCTCTCCTCCCTCTTCCTGTCTTTGCTGGTGGATCTCCTTGTGTTGCTCTTCAATCACAGCCAGCAGCTTTGCCTGCTGGTCAAGTAGCTGCTTTTGCTGCACCTGCTGTTCTTTGATCACCTGCAGCAGCATGGCATGATCAAGCATTTTTCCCTGCTCTGCTTCTAGAAACAGAAAAAAGAAAAAAAATCCATGACTCCAAATCCTCGCTTCTCACCTCTCAGCACTGGAGGGACTGCAGTGGCTTTCTTCAGCGGGAAAGTCCTGGTCTGCAAATGCTGCTGGACAAGCCAGCCCCCAGCCCTCCAGAGCAGGAAACGCTGTGGCATGACCCTGCACAGCTCTGACTGTGCAGGAGGACCACGGCCCATGTGGCAGCAGGGGGCCGGCAGCCTGCATGCAGCTCCAGGGCAGGCTGCAAGCACAGCACCAGCCAGCAGCTCCAAGCACTGGGACCAGGAATCCTGCCCACCAGCAAGACCCCACAGAGTGAGTTACACAAAGCAGAGCCCAGCTCAGGCCAAGCAGCAGTGACTCAGGTTGATTCGCTCACTGTGAGCTCCACGACATGCACAAAATGGTCCCAGTGCTGCACTGCTGCTGCTTTCCTCTCAGGAGCCACTGGATGTATCCCATCTGCAGAGCACGAGTGTGTGGCACTCGCCTCCTGCACCAGCCAACAGCTTTTTCCTCAAACTCGAGGTGTTTCTCAACCATTATGCCCCAAAGGGAATAATGTCAAAATTAATAGCCTGTAAAACGCCATCTAAATTAAAACGGGATGCTGCTCACGTTAATCCCTTCCCAGCACAGCCGCCTACCCCTGTCCTGCTAATCACCCACAAAGTGATTACGGAGAAGTATTTCCAGTTCATGTTACAGTGCTATTAGCAGAGGGCCTCCGGAATTCCCCTCTCACTGAGCTGCAGAATGTGGGGCTGCGGGGGAGCGCGGCCTTTTAGAGCACAATTGACTCCTCACGATCTGTTTATTTTTCGCACTTGGTTCAAAATAAACAAAGAAAGCATTTCTGCCATCTCCCCTTCCGAGCCTGCCGGTCCCAGCGCAGCATGGGAACAGTTGGGCTGAGAGCAGGCAAAGGTTTAACGCCAAGTCAAAGCGTTTCTGGCCGAGAGCTTTGCAAACACACGGAGCTCCGTGTTTGTGTGGCACACCTCTTCCCCGCAAACAAAGGCTGTGCTGCCTCCCAGCTCCCCTTTGATGTCGGGAAGCAGACCTCAGCCAGGGCTTGGGCTGGGCTCTAACAGGCACTCTTCATCAAAACATCAACAGTCATAAAAGCAAAGCACTCGGGCTCACCCCGCCGAGGGCAGCACAGCCCCGGGGTCACAGCGCGGTGCCAGGTGGGCACGCGGCCCCACGGAGGGGGCATCCTGGGCTCCCCACCCTGCAGGGCACCCAGCTCTGCCCGTGTTTTGCAGAATCCAAACGGCCTTATGCTGGCCGCGCTTGGATCGAGTCAGGGCTGCTGGCACTGGAGCACGAAGCCAGAGAGCAGCTGTGACTCACGGCCTCACCGTGCCAGGGACTCCAGCAGTAACGTGCCAACCTCCGCCGGAGGCGTCAGCTGCAGACAGGCACTAATTGCTGCCGTCGCCGAGGTGACTCTGGCCCGAAGCTATGTGCTCAGCAGAGCCAGGCCTGGCAGGGCTGGCACGTTCCTCCTGCAGAGGAATCTTGCACTGGCAGCCCACGTCCTGCACTCACCCTCCAGCTTGTTCTCTGCGTTCTCTGCTTGCCTGTCCTCGCCATTCTGGCTCTCCCTCTGCTCCAGCTGCTGGGGCTGAGCTGGTTCCACGCGCTCTGGGAGGGGCAGCTCAGGCTTCTCACCTGCAGATGAACAAACCAACAGGTGCTGGCATCGGGGAGGAGCTCACAGTTCAATACAGCGACTCTGCGTTGCATTGTCCCTGCCCGTGCCAGCACAGTTTATATTCAACCTGATGACTGCGAGGGAAGTAATAAAAAAATAAATAAATAAATTTAACAATCTTATAGACGCGTGGCAGCGAGCCAGTGCTAACTACCTCAGCCAATTAAAATGCACAAATGGCTCTAAGTCACTTTCAGATGGGCACTTAGCAATGTGTTACCTGTCAAGATATCCCAGCTCCGCATCCCCAGTGAGCTGGGAGACGCATGGGAACAGCATGGCACCTGACATTTAGCAGGCTGGCAAACAACTGTTTGACAGATATTACAGTAGCTGTCAAAGCCACCAGATTCCTCCTTTCTGCCAGCAGCTGCTGAAGGGGCTGTGCATGCTCATGTGCTCATCTTGTGGAATTAGAAGGAAACACTGGGCTGGAGGATGGAGCAAGGACACTGCCTGGTCACTGGGGGCACATTATGGGACCAGAGGATTTGTTCAGAGCCACGCGGAGGGAGCTTACCAGGATCTGCTTCCTTCTCCAGGGACCTCACCATCTCCTCCGCTTTCCTGGGGAACTGTAGCTTCGTTTTCTCCCCATCACCTGCAGCCTCAGCATTCTTCTCACCAGTCAGCACGGCACCTTGAGCCTTGGCTTCCGGCGCTGCTCTGCCTGGCTCCTGCTCTTTGTATGGTGGCCGGCCATCCTTCGGCACGCTCACCTCCGGGGCTTTCTTCAGATTCTTTACAGGTTTCTCAGTCCCTCCCCGTGCTCGGTTCTCAGCGATCTCTTCTTTCCCTTGTGCCTCTTTCTGGGGATGCAGCTCAGCTGGCTCATGCGGCGCTGCCTTCGGTGCGTTTCCTTCATCTCCTCCAAGCGCCTGCTTGTTTTCAACAGAGTCCTCACGCTCCCTCCCCATGTCCACCACCACTTCGTCGTGTGGGACGGGCGGCTCATGGCGATGTGCTTCCCCCATGGGCAGGGCGATGCCTAGAGCATACAGCAGCAGGGTCAGGGCTTGGCTGCTCCGTGCCAGTAGGCTTATGGTGTACGTGGCTGTGCCTGGGTACCCACTGCCCCCTGCATCTGCTCCCTCATCAATAGGCTGCATTCATAACCAGCCCCAAGAGCACCATACAGTGCACCATCTTCAGCCCACGAAGCAACCAGCAGAGATGAGCACCTTTACCCAAAGCAGTCCCAGAGCTGACAGCCCTTCCCCACATCCCTCCTTACCTTGGTCGGGCCGGTCCAGCTGCACTTTCTCCTCTGGCTTTCCTCTCTCCTCGTCTCTCTCGGGTACCTCCATGGGCACTTTGATTTGTGGCTGCTCCATCTCCTCCTTCTCATCCAGCAGCTTTGGTTTATGGCGGTCATCCTCCGCCTCCTCCACTGCTGGGTTCTGCTCTGGAAACGCAGCACTGTTAGTGGAAGGGGTTACGCACAGCCACACCGACGAGCCCCTGACAGCACCCAGGTGGTTGCTGTGCCCACAGCAGCCCTGCTCCACGTGGCAGCTCTGTTTCCCCCAGCGCCAGCCAAGCGGGTCCAGGGCTTTGTTCTGCTCGCTGCTCCTTTCCCCCGTGCAGCAGTGCAGAGCAAGAGCTGCTGCGAACCCGAGCCGCCAGATGGTAGCATCCGCCTGGGCTGCCCGCTGCAGGGCTGTGAGCATGGGGGACCTGGGGGCCCAGCACAGCCCCCAGCACCCGCCCATGCTGGGAGAACACCGCAGAGCAGCTCCGTTTTGTTATATATTCCTTTCAATTTTCGTATCGGTGCAAGAGCATTTCCCCAGCCCTGCCATTTCCCTGGGAAAGGAGGGAAGACAGCAGCAGGTTTTGGGGAGCAGAATGGAAAGATCGTGAGACAAAGCCCCAGGGGATGTGGGGATCTGGGGGAAGGATCAAAGTGTCAGGGGAAACAGTGCTGGGACCCTGGAGCACACTGCTCCCTAGGACAGAAGCAGAGGAGGAAACAGAATTGTTTCCCAGCGCTGAAGTTGAACTGCAGTTTTTTCCATCCAACAAACTGAAGAGAAAAAAAAAATCATCTTCTGTAACAAAAAAAAATCCCAAGTTCCA
>JAPSGF010000021.1:311559-342400 GCA_035772895.1 Perdix hodgsoniae | reverse complement strand
CCCCCCCCCCCCCCCCCCCCCCCCCCTGCTTTTTGCCCTCCCCCATGCAATTTCCTTTGGGGAATTAATTCTATAAACATCTTTCAATTTTCTCCTCCCCCTCCACAGGGCTGGTGTGATTTATTACAAGATGAACTCATGGGAAAGAAGTGATTGCCACAACTTCAGCTGCGTGGGCCTTACCCAAGCTGAGGAAGAAAAAGGCCAAATCCTGGCCCAGAAGGAGCTGTGCCAAAAGCGCGCAGGGCTCAGCCAGAAACCTGGAGTCCTTGGCCCTGAGTTCTGCCCCGGCCACGTTCTGCAGCGAGGGTGGGAGAAAAGGATGTGGGTGTTCTGAGAAACCGCAGCCAATCCCAAGGGTCTGCTTTCATGGAGGGGCTCCCCAGGGCTCAGTGGTCAGGGCAGGATGCTCCGTGCAGGACGGCACAGAGAGCAGGGGCTGGTGCCCACTGCTGGATGTGCGCCCTGGGAAGCAGCAGGATGCAGGGCCGTGCAGGGAGGTGCTCGGCGCTGCTCTCGCCGATGTTCCCAGCAAAACCCTGGCCCAGCAGCAAAACATTATTGACTCTCTTGGAGGAAAGGCATCGTTCATTGGTTGGCGGAGCGCGGAGATCGCTGTGCACGGGGAAAAGTGCGTTGTGGATGAAATCAGAGCTGCAGAACGCCGCAAATGCAGAAGGAAATCACGACCAGAGACGGCCATAACGCAACAGGATGTTTGAGGGGAAAAGAGAAAAAAAAACAAACAGGAGAATCTGAGGAGAGAAGGAAGCTGTGCATGCTAAGGGGAAGCAGAGGAGTTAAGGCAGAGCGGGCGCAGTGCCTGCAGCCTGTAGTGCCATGCTCAGTGTGCTACAGCAGGTGGAAGCAGCCCCGTGGCTGCTGCAGCTCTGTCGTAAATCAGGAGAGGGCTCCCACGGTCCGTGCTCTGAAAACAATGCGGGGAAAGGCAGAAAGAAAAACAAAACACAAACAAAACCCAAAGTCTCCATGCCATAATAAGACAAAGTTGCCTCTAAGCCGTCATTTGCTCAGCAGGAAACAAAATTAAGTTCATCATCAGGGCGTGAATTAACGACCTCTCACGCTGCATGGAAATCTACGAGGGGCTGTATGTGGTTTGCAGAGAACAATTTTGCTCAGGATGTGTAATAATCACTCTAACTGTCTAGTCGCCCTTCAGGTCCCTTTGGAGAGCGTTACAGTAATGCTGTGCCTCTTAATGTTTTATGAGCGGCGTTGGACTTTACAGGCAAAGGCTGAGAGGCTATAAAAGCTCCTCGGCTTACAGCAACACGCCCGGCCCCGCGCAGGGCTCACCCGCACAGCTCCGCTCACACTCACGGACGTGGGGGGGCTGCTGGGGCTTTTCTGCAGCTGATTTGTGAGCGCGTGTGTGCGCCGATGTGTTGTGGTTTGCCAGCAGCCTCTCCAGGCTGCAATAAAATTTCATGATTAGCAGCCTAAAAGCTTCCCTTCCCCCTGCTCCTGCTTCGGATGGGAGCAGCGGTCCCAGAAAGGCATTAAATCCCTCCTCACGTGGTTTTCACAGAGCGCTTGTCCACCGAAGCAGTGACCACGTTGGGTCGTGCACTCACACATCCTATACACATCCTGCTTGGGGACAGCGCGAGGAGATGGGGAGCAGCACCTCATGGTGACACCAGCACTGGGACACAGCCTGCTTGAACTTCAGCCCAGCAAAAAGGAGCAGCCTCAATTTAAAAGTGGATAATAGGAGAAAAGTGGGGATGGGAGCAAGCCGGCCCCCCATAACTCACTGAGCCCCGGGGGAAGGAATGGAGAGGGGCCGCCCCAAACAGAGTGGAGCACACAGGAGCCCCCAGGCACACAGGCACCCAGCCCCGGCCAAGCGGCGCCCAGGAGAGCTTCCCCCTGATGGCTGAAACGGTGACAGATTTCACAAGGTTATCAAATGGCATCCCTGAAATTAGTTCACAGTTGTCTCCTGACGCACCAGCAGTAAAAACGAACCCAAATTACAGGAGGCTGATAGTTCCTTTTCTGTGTCACAGGCACTATTAAAAGCTCGCTCGCACAAAGCACCGGGGAGAGCTGCAGCAGCATCAAGCTGTTCCTACAGCGATTAGGGGCTGTGCATAATCCATGGCTCGCACATGTTCAGGGCCACTCCAGCAAACAACGCAGCCATTGCCACTGGTGGAGCTGCATCGGGATGGGCTCTTTTTGAGGTCAACGCAAAGCATCCAAGAGGGCAACCCGGTGCCACCCGCACCCATGGGGTATGGGATGTGTGGGGCTTGTGGTGCAGTGGGGAAAGGGTGCATTGCGTCACGGCGTGAATCGGGGCTTTGTTACCAACATTGCACAAGGTGAGGGGCAGAGAGCGAAGCAGCAGCAGTGGAGTAAGGAGCTGAAAAATATTACAAAATCTTAATCCGCCCCATGAGACCCTCTAGGGTGCTTTCAAATACAGAGAGAAATTGCCTAATTAGCTTTTTTTTTTTCTTTTTTTTTTTTCCTCTCCTAATGGATAATTGCCTTCATGAGCTTCCACAGGCAGCTTAGCAACCTTTTACCATCCGTGCACACGCTGCATGGTGCAGCTGAACGCTTCTGAAAGGGGTTTTATACCTTTCCCGAAGAGCTGCTGACAGTAAACCTCAAGCAATACAGGCTGGGGCTGTAATGGGCACTTGGGTGTCGTTAGTAAAAACACTATTCAGAGCTCGCCGGTCAATACGTGTTCACATAAAAGGGCAATGTTCTAATATTCATAATCCCAGGGCCCACAGGGCAGGGCTTTAATGAAAGTCTGCACAGTTCTGGGCTGCTCAACATCAAAGGAGCCCATAAAGCTCCCCCTGCACTCTGACAGCAGCAGGCAGACGGCGCGCGGCCGCGGCTCCTGTATGAGGACAGGCAGAGTCCCCAGCACTGGGGCACTGTGCTGCCAGGTCCTGGGAGGGAATGATTTACCCAGGGTCATAGTGCTGCTGCCCTGAGAAGTGCTGGTGCCCCATCCCTGGAGGTGCCCGAGGCCATAGATGGGCAGGTGGGGGACAGCCCGCGGTGCGGCTTCTGGGACTCAGTGATCTTTAAGGTCCCTTCCAAGCCAACCATGCCATGGTTCTGATTCTCTGACACAACCCAGCAGCCAGCCCCAGGCGGTGCAGACACTGCCGAGCTTGGAGCAGTGTGGGTACAGCAGGGCACCACGCAACCACTGAGTGCAGCTCCACACAATGCTTCACATGGCGAAGAAGTGGCGAAGAGATTGAGCAGCTCCAGCGGACACCGTCCTTTATGGGACTTCTTTTATCCTCCCAGCCACAAGCACGCGTGTCATTAGCGACTCCTCCTGAAACGAGCAGCTGTTCTTTGGCCATTACTGCTCCAAAATTAACCGAGACGGAAGAATTCAATCGCATCCCTCCTCCCAGCCCTGCTGAGTGAGCACGATTAAGGGATTGAGAGCATCTTTTGCTCAGAGTTCACGGGCAGCACAGCGCATGGGAAGGCGTATGCATCTCGGGTGAGCTGTGAGAGCAGAGGCAGAAAACCCCTCAGCTGCCAGGGACGCAGCGACCCAGGAGTGAATGTTATCGCGGCAGCACCGCTGTTGGAGACGCTCAGAGCTGCTCAGCAGGAACCCAGCCAACAACAGGGAGGGAGGATAAGCTCCAGAAGAGACAGCCCTTCTCTCGCTTCCGTTCTCAATCTCGGCGAGGATATTTCAAGGCCCCCAAAGAACAAAAAGCTTGAGCAGAATGGAGCAAAAAATAAAATAAAGAAACAGGACGCAGGCACAGAGGAGGGGCAGCACAGGGTCAGGAGACACCTGCTCGTGGTGGCCTTGCGAGGCCAGCCTGCAGCTGGGGAAGGGAGGTTCGGCTGTAATTCCATCAACGGCCATGGTAAACAAATAATAAATAACATGGACCCGTAAACAGAGCTGAGGCATAATCAAGGGCTTTGTCAGAGCTAAATCTGAATCCAAATTTACAACCTCACAACCAAAAAAAGTCAGTGCCCGTAAATTTACATACCTTTGAGCGCAGTGAATGGCTTGTTACAGGGAGCACGATGTGCTGGCAGCATGCTGGGAGCAGCCCCGGTCAGCCAGCACCGGGCTGTCCTTGGGCAGTGCTGGTCACCTCGTGGGGACATCCATGCTCTGTTCCCACAAAAGGACCTCAGCCCTGCATCCTGCCTGTCCTTCGCAAAGGGACCACAGGAGCTCCCAGCCAGCACTCCAGGAAGCACAGCCTTCCTGGGCAAAACCTGCAGGGAGCTGTCTGGGAATTACCTACCCAGTGCTCACAACAGGCAGAGCTGGGAGCAGAGCTGGAAGCACGACTCAAGCAGCCACATACCTGGGAGTTTGACAGCATCCTGGTCGATCCTGTCCTGCTCTCTCTCGAGGTGCTCCATGCCCACCACTTCGGTCTTCACCGGCGTGTCCTCGGTGGCAGACAAGGTGGTGTAGGTGCTGATGATCAGCATTCCCAGGCCAATCCACAGGATGATCTGCAATGGGCAGCAGCTCCGGTTTGCATGGCAAAGCAAATGACATTGCACAGTGTTCTGCATGCAAACAGTGTTTCCAAACAACTCAAAGCTCAGTGCAATTACCCATAGCAATAAGGGAGAGTTGAGGAGAAATGGAAAAGGTGAACAAGGAAACAGTTGCTCTTGGCAGAGGTTTGTTTGTATTTGGATGGAGAGACACAAAACAACAGTTTCAGATGCTGGAAGGTGTCGTAAAAGACAACCTCAGTATCAGAAGGGTTCAAGAGAAGGTGGACAGGGCATCAGAATAGAAAAATGCACATGGTGGACAGGAGTCCAGCTGCACAGGAACCTGCCTGGCACTTTGAGCAGCTACACTGCAACACTGCACAGTCGGCTCTGACTGAGAGCAGAGGTACCTGACCTGTTCACAGGCCGGAAGGTTTACCTAGGAACTGTTTAAAAATTCTTATCTATGAAAGCAAGATGTCCGTGCACAGTCCTGTAGCTAATGCTCCACGAATGGGGGGGAAGTTAGGAAGAAGTTGCTAAGAAGTAACTCAGAAAGCTGAGATCAAAGAGAAGAAATACAGCAAGACAGAACCTGGATCCTGTGAGGGGAAGGACTCCATAAAGAATTTATCTAACTCAGAAAGGGTTCATTGCTGCCTTACTCCCCAGAATCCTCATCCTGCTGCATGTACACAACACTTAACAAGAGGCACAAGAGGATGCAGCTCAGCGTGAGAAAAAGCAGAAACAGCCACGGGGGAACGTGAACACAACAGGAGCTGCCACAGGCTACCGGAGGAGGGAGAAGTTGGGAAATAAAAGGGGGAACCCACAATAGAAAGGTGAAGTCCAAAGGGAGAGATGGGGCCGGCGCTGGGCTCCCCATCGCTGCAGAAGTGGGGTCAGTGTGGTCAGCGCCCAGGAGACGCCTTCGGAAGGAAAAGAGATCAGCAGCACAGCCAGGGAGCAGAGGGCACATCTTAGAGGAGCTGCAAAGGAAACAGAAGCAAGGTCTGCTCCCGGCCCTGTGCACAAAGAGCAGACATCCTGCAGGCTGGGAGCAGCAGGCAGGTCCCTGCCCTCCGCTTCCCCCCCCTGCACGACCCACAGCCCTGGCAGCAACGCGGCTGTGCCGGCGTCCTCCAGAAACAACAGCAGAGAGGAAGAGCATTTTCACAAAGAGGATGTATTCTGGTGCCACAGGAACTGGGAGCCATGTGGGAGAAAAGGGAAACTGTAGGAAACGGCTGAAATCACTACTGGTTTTAAAAGGGTTTTTGTTGTTTCTTATCTTAGTAGGGAACCACAGGCTTGAATGTTGTGGATTTAAACACCTCTGATTGTTCAACATTTAGAGTTCATCTGGGAGCTTCCCAGGCTGCCCCACACCTCCGTCCTCACCCAGCCCAAGAATGCTGCAGACCCAAGTGGATGCCTGTAATTCGGCTCCATTCCACGGAGATACCTACTGTGTGCAAAAAAATAACAGGGGGGAGTCGGTGCTCAAGGGACCATCAGGACCAACCTCTGGCAGTCACAGGAACAGCAGCATGGGCTGCAGGGACTCAGTGGAGTCTCGAGGAAGAGCAGAGGCAGAAACCACCCAATGCATTTGGGGTGGAGAAAGTGGAAGAAGCAGAGGGGCAGCACGCAGAGCAGCTCTGAGCCAGCAGCTGTTCCACAGAGGGAATCTCCTCCACCCCTCTGAGAGGGGAACCTGGGAGCCACCGAAGGGCTCCTGGACACGGACTCTGTGCAGGAGGTACATCCCTCTGGCCATAGCCTCCTCCTGCTTCCAGCTCAGCACATCAAGCACCCATCTCCCGAGAGCAGCACTGGGGCCCGGCCAGGAACTTGGAAGAGGAAGTTTACGCATCCGTTTCCTCTGCTGCTTGCTTTCTCTTGGCCGTGCTTCCTCCCAGAAGAAAGCTTGAACTTTGTACAGAGGTGTTATTAGCTCAAAGCATCTCCTATGACCACGCCTGAGCCAGCAGCACAAAGCAAGAGCTGCGTTTGCCTCAAGTGACGGCATCTCCTGAGCCGTGTTGTTTTGGACACCGTGCACTGAGGGACGGTGTAAGCGCAAAGGAATGCAGAGCTGTGTCCCTCCCCGGCTCCTCCACCATGACAGCAATGCACAGCACTGACCCAAAGCAGGGAGGGGAATGTCCCCACCACGCAGCAGTGAGCACTGCCTGACCCAAGCAAACCCTTGCAGCTCCTCTTCCCTAAGCGGGACAGCAGCAGCACGGCCTCCCGAGGAGGGGCCTCTCAGACACACGCTTGTGTCAACACTGAGAAACCAACACCTTCCTGCTGGAAGTTCAAAGCTGTGTTTACAGACCTGAGCACGACCTTCAGCAGTGTTCTGCCAATCCTCCCCAGGGAAGCGGGACATGGAGCTGCGCCGTCACAGGGACGTGCTGCAAGGAAGGGGATGCTCTTCCCCAGCTCACCTACAGCCCCACAGGGCTCACTCCGAGCTTTTAACTCCCCTGCCCTGCTGTCACTGCTCTCTCCAACAGATGCCGTCCCCAGGCTGATCCCAGCTGCAGCCTAACCTGCATGTTGGCTGTGACAATTCACAGCTGGGTGGCAGAAGCCACAATGTCTGGGACTGCCTGCCTGCCCTGCAGCCCCTGTGGTTGCTTTCAGTGCTGTATCATACCCTAAATGGCATCACCTTCCCAGCTCTGCAAAACCCAACTCCAGAGCTGCCAGCTGCTCCATGCTGGACCTCGCAGGAAGCCAGAGGTGGCCCAACACATGTGGGAGAAATACTGCAAGAGTTGAGATAACCCGAGCAAGTCGAAGAGCTGGATTTGAGACCTGCTGCTTTGGAAACATGTTCCAGAAGGGTGCAGGTGGGGAGGCAGAACATGTACGTGTGTTGTTCAGGCAAAGAAAAGTGAGGAGGGACAGTTCTGCCCAGGGCAGCTCCTTCTCCCCCCGGACTGCCACTTTTCACAGGAGCACATTTTGATGGAGTGCAGCGCCTGGATCAAAGGAAGCAAGAATGAAGGAGGAGACCAAAGAAAGAGCTACAGGGAATGAATAAATGAGTCTCTGCAGAAGGCCTGGAGGGACAAGGAGAGGGTTGGGCCCCGGTCTCAGCTCTCAGAGCTGAGGCACGGAGTGCTATGCAGCTGAGCGCGTTCCTGAGGACAGGTGTGCCCTTGCTGCAGCACTTCAGAGCATCGGTCAAAGCAAGTATGCAAACTTGACAGGCCATGGATCATTCGAGAGAAGACTGGACAGCTTGCTAGCAGCCCCTTCAAATGCCAGGGTAACCCGGGGGCTGATGCTTCAGATAAGCCCTTATTCCTCTGTGGGATTTTTGCAGGACAAATATCTCCAGTCCTGTGAGCAGCATTTCAGGTCACGCATTGTGAGCACCCCGGCGTTCAACTGCAGGCAGCTGAGAGTCGCCTTGGGCAGCCAGTGAGCTCAGCACACCCTGAGTGCAGTTTCAAGGCACTGCAGAGAAACGCTCTGGCTCGGCCGGAATAGAAAGCAATACTTGAAAGTGCTCTTTGTTTCCCTGAAAAATCCAGGCTGGCATTCAGACTCCTGCTTGGGGTTTCAGTCAAAGAAGTTAGGACCAAAGTGTCAGAATTCAGAGTGAAAGCTGGAAAGTTGGACTATTTCCTTGTGTCAGAGAAAGCATGGGGAAAGAAAAAAAAGCACCCTGCTTAAAAGCTTCACATACGTTTGCAAACCCACAAGTCATTAAACTCAGAAAAAGCCATTAGTTCTGTAGGACCCACAGAAATTCTTGCTCTCCCTCTGCTGACTCCGCAGTTTGCCGAAAACCTTATTCCCAGATCAGTGCTGTCGTGACTGGTGATGCTGGAGCACAGGCCTGCTAAAAGGCCGTGGATTCGGTCATTGTTAGAAAAAAAACAAAGCATGTTAATTTTGACCCCATAAAAGCGCAGTACTTGCAGAACCAGAGAGATCAAGCCCAGCAAAGAGCCACTTTGTTTCAGTCCCCGAGGAGGCCAATTCAAACTGGAGCAAAAGGAAAAGCTCAACTTTTAATAGCCTCTGAACGACCCCAATCTTTTAAAGATCAATTCCTGAAGCAACACCTCGACGTGTGTGTTCCCTTTTATTATTATTTTGGTTGAGACCAGAGAGCTGTAGGTCAGCAGCAAGAACCACATCTCTGAGAAGCCCTGTTTATTTTACCCAGCCCAGGTAGGCTGAGATGTAAGGTTTTATAGGCTGCCTGGATTCCCCGGTCTGTGGATACAGAACCTGAAGCCCATCAGAAGGCGGACTGGAGGCAGCATTTTATGCAGCAAATGAAAGCTTTGCTCGCTGCTCAGAGGGATATAAAGAGCCTCTGTGCAAAATGGGGCAACCATGCACTGAGCCAGCCCTGTGAGCTCCGAGCAGAACGGTCCCACCTGCGATAAGCGACTACAGCAGGGAGCACTGAGCAGCTGCCCTCCTGCAGCCACATTAATGCTGTTCCCAGGCTCTGCAGAGGGCTTAGGGGAATGTCAAGCAGCATCATCACTGACCTGTGAACAAAGTGCGTTCTTGTGGATCTTCTTGTAAATAAGAGCTGGGCAGATGAAACAAATCAGGCTTCCCATCGTAGCACCTGTCAGGCCCAGGACCGTTTCCACTGGCAAAGAAGAACAAGAGGAGTCAGCAGAGCTGTTCTCTTCCAGAATCACAAGCACAGCAGCCCTTGGCAGCTGCCTGCAGTACGAGCCAGGCCATCCTACCCAGCAGAGCCAGGAAGAATGAGCACTGAGCAGCCCTTTCCCCAAATCCCTCACTCACCATTAGGGATCATGATGCCTCCTATCATGGTTCCAAACACGACAGCCAGCGTCAGGGCTTTAAAGCGAAGTGGGGGCATGTAACCCCCAGCAGCAAAGGTGCCATCTTTTTGCTGGAAGAGAAAAGGTAGGAAGGGGAGAGAATGAACTGAGCCCCTGTTGCACACCTGCACAGTTCCGAGGCAATCACCCCTCAGGCTCTGCCAGTGGGGTAAAAGGAGCCAGGCAGACTGAAAACAGGGGCAGTTTCATCACCTCAGCACTGTGATCTCTGCAGTGATGGGGTGGGGGGACGCAGCCAGATGTAGTTGGATAGTTTTAATACGCGACTGCATCTGAACCTTCAAAACAAGACTGACAAGAGGCACGCAGCCAAAGCTGCTGTTTTCATCCTGCCCCAAATGTGAACCGCACAGCTGTATCCGAATCCTTCTGCCAGTGATGCTGCTGTAAGTGGCCCCAAGGCCGAGGGCATGAGAAACAGGCGCAGCTGAGAAGGCAGGAGGGAGAGCGGGCACTGGGAAGAGCTCTGGTTTTGCTGCACTGAGGCATCCCCAGCACCTCCGGGAGCAGGGCTATTCCCACCGCATTGCAGTGTGTGGGCCGCCTCCTCCAACGTGACGGAAGACACCCCAGCTGGGCTGCAGAGGATGAGCAGAGCTGCGGGGGAGCTGCTGATGCTGGAGGGTTTCCAGATGCCCTCCATTTCCTGTCCCAGCCCACGTTCCCCGAGCAGGAGGTGTGGAAAGCACAGGATGCCACGGACCCACGTGCCCCTGAAAGCCAGCGGGTCCCCATGCTCCTGGGCACGCAGATGGGACACAAAAGCAAAGTGACACGTTTGGAGCCCAGGGGAGAAGTGAGGCTTCCCCAGCGCTTCCAGCCCTCCACGTCCGCTGCCTCGCTCCAATAGCCTTCCCCCATCCCCAGATTCTCCCAACGTGAGAAAAGAGCCGGGGGCTTCTCACAGGCAGAAGTGGCAGGATTTAGAGCTATAAATTGCTCGAGTTTTATTTCCTGCCCTAAGAGGTTTCTATTTATGCAGATACACAAAGGCCTCAGAACATTCCCACAATCTCTTACTGTTATTTACTGAATACCATCGGCATGCTTAGTGCCGTACAATACACAGAGGAGAACACGCTACTGCCACAAGGGACTCACAGTCTAAATCAGACAGACCAACTATAGTCACAGCGGCTGTCTGAAGATCTGACCCTGGGAAAGGTGAACGTGTGGGAGAGGGCTGTGCTGCATTGCAGCTCCACGCTGTGTCGGCACCACGCGGCTGGGGAGGCACTGAGAAGGGGACATCTGAACCCCAAGAGGAGAAGGCTGTGTTCAGGGAGCTATTGACAAGGTGGGAAGATGGGAATTATAGTATAAGAGCAGCAATGAGCACAGGCACACAGAAGAAATGAGGCTAGGCTCAGAGGCCAGGAACAGAAGCTTGAGCTAAATGCAAAGCGAGATTGAGTTGGCCAGCAAAAGAATGCCAGCTGGAGCAGCAGGAAATAAGGAGGCTCCTCTTTTTCCAAAAGAACATTTCTCCTTTTTTGCGAGGGAGAAAACCACCTCAGCTCTGAACTGTGCAACACTTGTATGTGAGAGCCGAGCAGGGAAGCAGCAGCCACGTGAGCTGGGGGGCAGCAGAGCAGGGCAGGCCCCCAGCTCACAGCCCTAGCACTGCTGCCCACGGGATTTCTCTGCAGAGAGGACAGGAAACTCAAAGCACCACGGATTAACCACTCAGCAGAGCAGAATGTACAGGCTGCCACCAGCCTCCTGCTGTGCACAGCAGGCACTTAACCTGCAGTGGGAGCTGAGCATTTGTCCCTCCAGGCAGCAGTACCCACCCACGAGTCAGAAACATGCCATTGTACTGCAGTCCCACAGATCCGAGGCACAACTGTAGCCCAGGTCAGCAGCCAACAGCAGAAGCCAAACAGTCACAGGAGCCCTTCAACAAGCAAGTTTCCAAAGCGCACACCAAGGCAGCTCCTGGCCACACGAGAGGCTCTTACCTGCTGCTCGAAGAGAAGGGTGTTCAGCGCCTGCCTGCATGGGAGAATCATCATCGGGAACCCCACGGCTACCGACATCATGAATCCCACTCGGATCATCTCCGTCACAAGGTTGGAAGGGAAGTTCATGAGGACGTTCCCAGCAATGGCTTCGGTGTAGCTCACGTAGCCAAAGAAGCCCACCTGTCCGGCGGGAGGGGAGGTGAGCAGGGGAGGTTGGACTCCAAAGCACACGCACAGCTGCTCTCTGCAAAAGGGTGGGGGGCAATGACTGCCCAGGAGTGAGGATGTGCCAAGGAGGGAGCGTGGGGCCACCTCCATAGGGAACCTTCTGGAAGCCCTGGCTGCAACACCCCCCAGAGCTGAGGCATCATTCCCCATTTCATTTTGCTTTCAGCAAAGTATCTTTGAGAATAAATACAGATAAGGAGAAACCAGCCCCATCTGGAAACAAATCATCGCCCCCACTGCCCCTCCAAGGAAAGAGAAGGGGAAGTTTCTTACCGTAATGTAAAAGGTGGTGACCACTTTAAGGGAAGAAGCAAAGATGGAGCTCATGATTTTAACGGACGGCTCATCCAAGCTATCATAGGTAGGCAAGACCTGACTGTTGAAAAGGGTAAATTATTTGAGGAAAGTTTCTAGAAAGAGGAAAACAAAACAAAACAAAACAAAAAACGAACTCGAGTGCATTCCCTGCCTCAGCCCAGCAGCAAAGCCTCCCTCACACCTTCCCCCTATGGAGCATAAACACTCGCCGCTATTCCACAATTTATACTGCCAATGCCAAGAGATTGCAGAACACTCATAACTCTAAGTGTTGCAAAAGTATTCCTGCTCTCCCCACCCAACCACGTGGAGCCGAACGTGTGATGTAAACATTTTGGTTCAAAAGCGTTGCAAAATTAATGGCCTTTTGCTCCACTGAGCACCAGTGGCACCAGGCCAGGCAGTGCACTGAGATTATTGTTCTTGGAGCCCTCGGCACTGATAATTAAAGTAACGCAGTGTTTACAAAGTAAAAGCAGGAAGAAGGTTAGAGCATCGCACTGTCTAAACGAAAAGTTAAACAAACAGAACCAAACGCAGTGCCTGTCATATTTCGGTGCTGCTGTTGGAGCTCAGTTTGTAGAAAGTTGGGAGTGCTGACTGCATGGGATTTGGGGTACTTACAGATTTGGAAAGCTCGTGGAATGTACTTTTTGACCTCAGATGCATCTTTTAGCAACTCATTAACGTCTGGTTATTTGAATTCGAGTGGCTACATCCGGGGTTCATGTTACTGAAGTAATCAAGAGGAGAGGGAGCACCCTGTGAGATGGAAGGGGGTATCCCCAGCTCCAGTGGGCAAAAAGCCACAAACAGAAAGTGTGTCAGGCAGAGGAGCAAAATCCTTAACCCTTAATCCCTGAACTTCAAAGGGCTCTGCACGAAGTGAGCTGAGCATCCACACGAGGAGCCAAGCATACCCCTCTGCTGCAGGGACTGCCCCACACAGCTCCTCTGGACACAGTGCCAGCTGCCTGCAGGGACTGATGCTCACAGGGGCAGGGAGCACTGATTTGTCCTATCCCCGCTTTCAGCAGAATAATCATCGGCAGAAATAAGGGGTTTCCCCTGCAGTGCCCTCCTGACCCCCCACAGGGCTTGGTGTCACAAGGAGGCTGCAGCACAGGGAGCCCTGAGTCCTGTTTCATCCTCAGCCCCAAAGCAGATTTCCATGCTGCACACCTGTGGAGCAGTGACCCACTTTGTGAGCTCTGCAGCAACAGGCCAGCTTCTAAAGAGCCAACGGGTTCAAACTTCCAAGTAAATTAAGGTCAGCTTTTCAAGGTACAATAATACTGCCTTTATTTTTCCTTACCGTATGCATGCTGCATTTACATGCTGAAGGGAAAGGAGCTTTGTTTCAAGTCACAATTACATATTTTTTAAAAGGTGATTCAGAGGTTCAGCAAAATCAAACCTATCCAGCTGAGAAGAACACTCTTATAAGGACTGCCTGGGCTGGGGCAGCACATTGCCCCAACCCTTGGAAAAAACACACTGCTTTTGGTTTAGCTTGCCACGTAAGTGCAGTGATGGAGTCTATATTTAGGTACATGCACACTGGTCCAGACCAAATTATTTCCCTGCATTTCCAACTCCCAGCAGAACTGTGCTGGGTACTGTGTGGGTACTACCACATAAAAAAACAAGAGGAATCACAAAAATTCTAAAATACACACTAGGTAAAGTTGTACAAGAATACAACTCCCCTCGTCAGTTGTAATGGAGACATTATCAGCAAGGCTGGAACGTGCTCAGGTGGGGACCGAGCTGCCAAGAGAGCCCATAAGTGGAAAAAGATGATTTGGATCGTGTGTGTGGGTGTAAACACAGCAGTCTGAACAAATTTTATCTGTCACATTCATTTGCTGTTGGCATGCTACCCGCTTGCTAGAACTACAGGGGGGAAAACCCAGCTCTGCCAGCCTTCCAAATGAGGATGGTCTTTTCCGTGTCCACATTTGGATATAGGTTTCTATTTAAAGCCTGTTACTATTCTGGCCGGGCACGTATTGCTCACTTGCCATTTTGGTGCAGAAGGTAATGCTGCTAGAAACGTGAAAATAGCCTGTTGTCATCCTGCCCTCCTGCATGCCAAAGGAAAGCCTTGTGAAAAGCAGGTAACTGGAAACATGCAAACAGCTATCCAAAGTCAGTGACCCTGTGGTCCTATTCTGTGTATTTGCAAAGGGATTTGGGGAAGCAGAGGGCATGCATTGCCCTGCAGGAGCCCTTGGGAGCACACAGCCCCACTGCTCTCCCTGGTACTGATTCATTCTCTACAAGAAACAGGGGAAATCCATTGCTTATGCAGCTGTCCCAGAAGCAATGCGCATTACACTGAGGAGCTGTTTGGCCCAGATGATGTTATGTTGCCTAAGTACAATAACTCCCAAGTGAAACACAGCTCACTCCCCAACCTAGGTAACAAGAAGGGTCGCAACTGAGAGAGATGCTGTACTTCTGCAGGCTGTAAAATACTTGGATTAAAATAAAATAGGAAACCAGATGGTACGTATCCCATGCAGATCCCTATGACCCTCCACCCTCACAAAGAGGCACTGCACACCACACCTGCCAGGAGTGGGAAGCGTGGGTACTTACGACTGACAGGCAAAAGACATGCCAAAGATGGGGATGCAGCGAAAAATGCCCTCCCAGCGTGTGTAACTAACTTGCTGCAGCCACTGCCCGCTGAAGAGGCCATGCTTGAAGGACGACAGCACGATCTGCAGCCAAGAGAAGGAAAAGGGGTTAAGCTCCAGCAGGAATTCCAACACTGGGACGCAAGGCAGAGTTTGGCAGCTCGGTGAGAGCAGTGCCTGCTGTACCATGGCCTGCTCTCAAATCCCCCAATCCCTTACCCCACCCACATACTCTGATAGTGCTCCCAGCATCCTCACCAGGCCCCTTGCCACCGTGGGCCCTGGATCTATTTCGTGGCAGTCCCCCTGGTTTGATGCCATCAGACAGCACGGCACGCAGCAGGGTGGAATGATTTCCACTGACACGTTTAACCATGAGAGTTATTGTTCCCAGACATTTCTTTTACACTTTTCTTTTCTAAAATGGGAAGCAACGTTTGCCTTGGAGAATCCTCTTCAACACAGACAGACAAAAGTTCCTTAAAAAGGACCCCACCAGCACGCTGTTGCTCCAGAAGCACTCAGCACCACCAGCTCACTGGGGACAGGGAGAAACTTCAAGAAAACAAGGGGAGCAAGGCACCCAGCTCAGGCAAAGGGGCTCTTTTGCCACTGACAGGGAAGCTGGCAGACATTGGGTTGCACAGGAAACAGAAGGTAAATACGTCTGAATGCCTGTTTATAATATCGCCTGAATAGGGGTTTTCTAATCCCCAGAGATTACTTTTAGTGCAGCCAACTCTCATGAAATGTTGTGGTTTTCTTAAAGGCACAGCTTCTGGAACACAGTAGTTTTGTGAAACACTCATTTACAGTTTCCAGCTTCATTACAGCTCAGAACTGTAACGCAGCCCAACCTACTAAAAAAAAAAAAAAAAGTTAAATACGTGGAATTTCCACTCCTCCCTTTTCTTTCTTTTGCTTCAACTCTTCCAGGCCTGAAATTTGGTGGAGAGAGGGCTGGGGCTCCATGATCAAGCAGCCTGAGCATCAGTCTCCACCTCTCAGTACATGGTGCTATATGATGAAGCTTGGCCAAGCCAAACAGAACGAGCTTTGGATAACCCTCAGCTTACCCTACTTGATCTAAATGGTCAATAATCCATTTATCTCAGTGAAGGAAAACGTTTCTAGAAAAATCTCTGAAGAAATACACTCCATGTGTCAGAGCTGAGAGCTTATGAAGTTGCCAGAGCAAGAGAAGCAGAAATGCAATCACACTTGTTGCCTGAAAGACATCCACCTCGGTTGCAAACAAAGCATGCAAAGCACAATGCCTGTGTTCTCAACTAGAAGAGCCTTCCCTCTACAGATTACAAACACTGAGGTTTCAAGGCAAAACACCAATGCATGATAAAAGCCCTCGTGTTTCCAGGCACTTTTTTCCCCACATCTTCCATCCTCTGATTTCAACTTTGGAGCTCTAAATTATATGATACCAGTGAGCAGAATAAACCACAATTCGATTTGCTCGCCACCACAATCCATTGCTTTGTAGCGGCACGCAGATCTGCCATCAGCTCCTGCTCTGTGCTCCTTCCCCACAAGCCCAGCACATGGGCAGCAGCTCAGCCATTGTGCCAGGCACTATCAGTGCTGTTTATCAGGAAGGACACGTTGCACTGAGCCCTGCACCTGCAGGCTGTCCCAGCGGGGCACACCGTGAACACCTGTGTTAGCCCAGTGGGAAAACTCCCATCATCAATACTCACCACGAACATGAAAACGGTGTAGAAGATGAGAGCCATGGCGCTGAAGGACTGTATAGAGGCCATCATGTTCCTCTGGAGGCTCAGGGGAAGCACAATGCAGGAGACGACGAAGAGCAGCACGATGCGGAAGCTGCCAGACACCTGGAGAGGGACCAGCACACAGAGCATGCTCAGAATGCCTCACCAAATGAGCAAAGCAACTCCCTGATGCAATTCTATAGGTATTTAAAGACTCAACGCTGAAAGCCTGCCGCTTCTATAGCTGGCTCTGTGATTAGCTCAGACAGTCACTGGGTGCCACTGTTGCTCTGCACAGTACGTGACCGGTCCACCCTGAAGTGGGAGTATTGGGCTGGGGGGGCTTTAAACACTAATCCAACACAAGTGATTTGAGTATTTTCCATGCAATTAAATAAAAACTGAACTTACTTGGGGAAATGGGAGATTGAAGTCTTGAAAATTCTGATCCAGAAAATTAATCAAAAACTCACATTGGTATTTATTATAGCAGAACACTCTGGAATGCTTGGAAATATTTAATACCTAATTTGGCTTCAGCCACAACGCATCTTTTTAACTTCACAGTCCCTTAATCGGAGCTTAGCAGCATCAGGAGGAGCAGATAACAGCCCCGCCAGGAGCAGAGGGGTGCGAGGGGTACCAGCTCAGACAGAGGAACTGTCTGTCACTACCTGGCAGGGGAAAGCATTAGGACAGAAACACCGTATCTCCTTCGTTAATCTGCTCCAGAATTAATAGCGACCAGTATTGAAGGGATGCGTTTTGCTGGCAGTGCCTTAAGGGAGGTTTTGCACATCTGATTGTTTCCTATACTTCTGAGCCACTAAAGCTTCCCTGGAGGTGCCCCCCACGGCAGCTCATGACCCTCTGAGCACACACTGCTCCATTTAAGGGAACTGGGACCACTGCCTGCACAGCAGCTGCAATGCAGCGAGGATTTATTTACCTGAAATCCAAGCAGCCGGGCAAAGAAGTTGGACCCCAAGTCACCAATGACAACATAGAAAGCAATGCAAGTTCCCAGCATCAGCCCAATCATGCTGCAAAACAACAAAGTACGGAGAGATTAGGAGGCTGAAGCAGGAACCCTGGAATGCAGCCGCAGCACAGGTTTAGCACAGACACAGACTGGGGGGCTGCACACTGCGCCCAGCCACAACAGCTGCGGATTGCTCACAATCCTCCTGCACCCTCCTGTTGACCAAGAGGCTTCCAGAGGATACAAGGAGTACATTTAAAGGGACTTAAAATAAAATCCACGCGGGCAGTTGCTCGCTTGTCTGAGGAGGTGAAGCAGCCTCAGCATGCCTTGCTTCAGAGCACATCCACCCCCTAACTCCAGACAACTTTCCAGCACGGCACAAAGGAGACAAGACCCAGATTTTACCAATCTCACACTGGAAATGCTTGGCAAGAAATAAAGCGAGTCCTCCATCTACAGGGATACAGCAGGGCTGTGCATCAGAACGAGCCCTGCTGGAGCCAGAGCTCTTAGCATGGCTCTTAACAGCTTGGCTAAGGCCATCAGTTCTGCATTCAGCCCCAGCAACCTAAACTCAAGGAAACTCTATCCACCTCTCCCCCACAAGCAACATCTCAGCCAGAGACGTGGCTTTGCTAACAACACGTGCATCAGTTTAACTGCTGTTTGGAGCCACAGAAGAAACAGACCTTAGGGATGGCAAGAACTCCTTTATTTCTTGGAAAAACATTTAACAGAATCAGCAAGAGGTCCTCCCAGCCACACCCCCTGCAGCAAGGGCCTACCATGAAAGCCTTGGTAATAGCTCAGCTCTCAAACTTCCTTCCACAAAATGGACCACACTTTAATGAAAAGATTGTAGTACGAACTGCTTCTCCTCCCATTCATGATTGCACGGACCACTTTCCCTCCCGTTTCCAATTATAGCATCCCTGTGGCAATTACAGCAACTGCTTGCATGGACAAGTCACTTTTGAGAAATATTTGGTGTATTTTTAGTGTTCTGCAGAAATCTGCAGATGGGAACAGAGAACGAGCCAGCACCACTGCCTGGCCAGGGCTCGAGATGCCTCCAACAGAGAACCTCTCCTAGAAGCAGCAGCAGGGTAACACCATCCCACTGCCCATCAGGGCTTCTGAACGTGACCTGTGAGGGATTCGCTGCTGGTGTTGGGGTCACACGAGGCACAGGAGCCCAGCAGCTGCCTGGCTGGAGAACTCTCACGCTGCCACAGGGACAGGGCCCTGCCACGAGGCGCTCCCCAGCACCCAGGAGCAGGCGGCATCAGGCAGCTCCAGGGCACAGCCGTGGCATGGGATGTTCTCCTGTGAACTCCCAGGAACCCTGGCAGGGATCCCACCCCTGGAAACCAGCCACCAGCAACATGCCCATGAGTTTGCAGCAGAGCAGGAGATGAGTTTGCTCTCCAGCTTCTGCACCCCGTGACCCAGAGCTCCTGCCTGCGTAGAAGATAAAAGCACATGGGCATCTTGCTCCCCTTCTTGTTCAAGTTCTATAGGTGGCAGGGAAAACTTTTGGGACCGGGGAGGGCAGGGGAGTAATAAATGAGCACAGCAATGCCACAGAGCATTGTCTTCATTAAAGAGAGACAAACTATTCCAGCTTTAAAGCAATAGATTACCTTGTTTCCACCAACATTTTCCCTGCTTTTCCATAGGCATGAAATGCTGGCATAAGAGAGGGGAAAAAGAAGAAAAAAAAATGGCAGTTAATTAAAGAAAGGTCCAGAACAGTGCACACATCAGTTAAAAATTAATCAGTGATAGTAACAAAGGGCACTTGAGCAGGAAGCCACCAGCACTGCATTGAGGGGCTGCTTTTCCTTCCCACCGTCCCATTTTCTTTTTCAGACGTGCCCTCCACAAATTGAAAACCACATAAGACAGGAAAAAAAGATGAAGGAAAGACAGAAAGCAGGTTATTTTTCCTTTTTTTCTCCCCCCCCCCCCCCCCTTTTTTATGTTAAAAAAAAAAAGCAGTGTGAAGTAGCAGTCACACATGGCAACCATTAAAAGAAAGTCAGCGCGGAAGAGAAAATATGCATGTATAAGATGCTGTGTGGCAAAAAGTTACTGCAGTGCAAAATTTCAATCACAGTCGCATTTTTATTTTTATCTTCCCACTCGAACTGAACCGCCTGACGTTGCTGGATGGGAGAGCTGAGCCGGTGCCCAGAACGCTCAATCCCATCCCCAGAATACCCAGCACTCACAGCCCACACCAAAGGGCTGCTGCCAAGAGGCTTCTTCTCCCTCCCATCCTTGGGTTGTAGCTCGTAGCAGAAAGCCATCAGTAGTCTTTAAATCATCGGGTGTGTTTTTTTTTTTTTTTTCTTAAAAAGAAAAAAAAGCCAAGAAAACCGTGCGTATTTTTAGCTCCATCTCACTGGGTAGAATGTGAATTGAGACCTCGAGTTCCAAAACCAGACCACAGTGCCCGCTTGTCAGCGTCCTGCAGAGCTCCAACACCCACCCCACCACCCCCTGGGCTGCCTTTGTCTGCTCCTCAGGCACCACACAGAGCCCCGGAGCCCACCAGAAAAACCAACTTTCCTCACTTCTGGAAGCTCCTTCTGTTATTTTTAAATATTAACTTACAAACGTTGATCTGCTTTGGGCTCGGCTTGAGTTAAAAATTAAGGAAACAACATGTTCTCCCACAGAATGAAGGTGGTGGAGGGGGGGGAAACACAGCGGGAGACCCACAGCAGAAAAATAAACTGGCTTTGTTATGTGGGGCAGTGCTGAAAATAGCCCAGGGCTCGACGACAGACGGGGCGGAAGCGGAGCGCAGTCGGGTGCAGGAGCGGCTGCAGCACAGCACTCTGCAGCTCCTGGCTTCCAGCCCTCACCCACTCCGGAGGGAGAGGTGTGAGAGAAGAGGCAGTGAGAGGACTGGGGATCCTCCTGGAGCCCAGAGCACCGACCTCCAGAACCGCTGCTGCTACGGCACCGACCCCACCAGCTCCTTTTCCCAGCACACAGAAATGCAACTCCTGATAACATCGCAGCTGCTGCTGATTTTGAAGCTTGAGGTGCTGAGAGCCAGCCTGTTTCCTCGGCTATTCTGAAATTATGCTCTAATGAAAGCAAGCCTTCAAACATTATGTCAGATGTCCCCATTCGGGGACGTGGGAAAGATCGGATCCTTTATCTTCTGAAGGAGGAAGGAGATGGCGGCTCCAAAATACGTTGTACAGCAAAACATCTCCAGAATGGGATCTCTAGGTGCCTAACAAAGCTGGGCAGAGCTGAACCTGCTCAGGACTACGGAAGTCCTTTCAAACCAAGCGTGGCTGCCACGTGCAGGTCATGTCCCAGCACTTGTGGCTGTAGGGAGCTGACCCAGGCTGCTGGGCCCTGCACACACCCAGAGCCCTCTGGCAACGGCAAGAGGAGGCAATAAGCCATTGCTGGTTGCAGTTTCCCTGGGAACTGCTTCCTGCTTCCCTTCTTGCCCCATATCTTCCAAGCTGCTTCCCTTCCATGCAGAGCAGTGCTGAAGAGCACAGTATTCCAAACAGCCAAGCCCTTCACACAGGCAGTGATGCAGGGAGACAACATCTGAGCCGGATCTCAGCCTGTGACAAGCCTGGCTCTTCTATAGCTGGAACGCTCACTCTGTGCTCCTCCGGAAGGGGCTGGCTGCCTGAAGTTGCACTGCAAAACTTTCTTCCATCTTTAAACCCTGCCAAAGCCTCCCATAGAATCAGCTGCGGGGACTGCCAGGATCTCTCGCAGATGTACCAGGGCCCAAGCACACGGTGACAAAGGCTGTCTGTGTGGAGCTGCTCAACCTTGATGCATTAGGATGCATTATAGGAGCGTTGCCTTTCCTCCCAGCGTCTTCCCCTCCTGGTTGCTCGAGGTGGCACCTCTCCCAGAGCGCGGGCAGGGAGCAGAGGCACTTCTTTGTGCCAGTGCCCGCCTGCCAGGAGGTGCCAGGAAGCTGGGAAGCATTACTGGCCTCTGTGTATTCGAGCCCTTTGGCTGCGGGAAGCACGGAGAACCCCTTCTTCCTGGGAGATGCTCCAAGGTGGAGGGGACTCTCTGTACTCGGGTGAGAGGGAAGCAGCACACAAAGGCTCCTTGTCAGAACAGGGAGCAGCAGTGCAGGCAGCTGGGAGAGGAGGGGCTGGGCCAAGGCAGCACCACCTGAGGGCTCTGCGCTAATGGAGCCTTGCATCCAGGGCAGGAGCATGGCTGCTAAACCCAAACACTCTTTAATCTTATTTATTTATTTATTTTTCTTGTAGCAAAGGCTAAAGATGCACAGCCTGGTAACAGGACCTTGAGTATCCTGAGCGTGGTGGAAATCCATTTGTCAACAATGCAGTGACCAAGCGAGCCATGCAGTTCTTTAACTCTTTTTACCAAAAGCGATGCCAGCCAACTCTCTACTTCCCCAAACAAGAGAAATCAAGTAAACAACCATGTTGTTTCACACGCCAGCTGAGAGCACAGGAACCCAACCACCTCCTCTTGCTCCCCAGCTCAGTCAGAATGAGCAGAGAGGTCACAGCAGAGGCCAGGACTGGCACCGCGCAGAGGCTGGCAGACGCTGCCAAAACCTCACACATGAATCTTGCAGATGTTTTTATTTTCTTGGCCACTTGGAACTTTCAATGCTGTTTCCTCTCCGCTCCCCCTGCTCTGCCATAAATGCACACACGGCTCAGACCCAGGCAGCCTGAGCTCCATGCCAGGCTCTGCTGGCAGAACCCAATGTCCTCGGCAGCATGCTGGGTGGGGAAGCTCGTGGCTTTCATGCTGAGACCGATAATTTACACCAGACACCCACCAGGCCAGCTCCCGAAAACTTGGGTTTTGATCAGTCAGCACTGCATCTCCTCCCCTGCCCTGCAGAGTCAAAACAATTCTGTGCCTATTAACTTCACTGTCAAGAACAGAATTAAGCCCTCGTGTCCCCCCAGGGACATGGCACAGGGGAAGAGCCTGACAGAAGAACAAAACACAAATTGAAAACTACATCAAGAAATCATTTGGTTTTCCAACAATATCAGTGAAAAGGTTGTAAATTAAGAGGTCAAAGTAAAACCACAGTTAAAAAAAGCAAGCCCCGGAGCTGGAAATTCTCACCCAGGCCGGGGTAGGTCCTGCGCTTGCTGAGATTGGCCGATTTCACCAGGAACATGCAGGATTGATGAGTCATCCAAGAACAGAAAATCAAGAGCAGAGCTCCCAGGACAATGCCACACTGCAAAGGAAGAGGGGAAAGAAAGAAGACAAGCACAGGATGAAAAGTCAGGCAATTACAGGCAGTCTCACTCCCACCCCTTGCTGCCTCCAGCCTCCCCTGTGCATCTTCAGCCACATTTTCACCTGTTCGGGGAGTTCCCCAGCTCCCCTGCAGCCAGGAAAAACGTGATGTATGAGCTCAATTTAACTCTTCCTGCAGCCTGAGGACCACACGGAGCAGCCAGCTGTGCCAGCACGGAGGGGTGAACTGGAGTGATTTGTGAAGCACAGTTGGATCTGATGATCTCAGAGATCTCTACCAACCTGAACGATTCTATGACTCACACCGTGAGACCAGTGCAGTGCATCCCCAGGGCTCTCTGCAGCCCTCATTAGGTTCGTGTAAACAAACAGAGCCACACCTAAGCACGAGGTCCAAACCCTTACCCACATGCTTATTTAATAAGCACTACCTAACAGCACAAAGACATCACCGAGCTGCCCTGCACTGCAGGACAGGTGTGCAGAGGTAGATGTCACACACACGGGCTGCTTTTCAAACAGCTGACTGTAAAGGAGCAAAAGCAGCAGCAGCAGCCCCTATCACCAGACTCTCGTTGTGCTGCGGCCGAACCCGGCGCGGCGGCAGGGCCAAGACAGGTGGCTCGGCACCCGCAGGACCCACGCACGGGCACGGCGCTCAGCGCTTCTCTTCAACTCAAGTAACGGTGAGAACGGCTGCGGGGGGGCTGCGCAGCACAGAGCCGGGGGCCGCATAGCAGGCAGCTCCCGCCCTCACACCGCCACCCCGCCGCTCCCGGCCCCTTCCCGGGGCTCTGGGACCCCGCAGCGGCTCCCCCCGGGCTGCCCCCGCCCTACCGAGGACGGCCGTAAGCCAGGCACGGCACGGCACGGCTCACCTGGCGGAAGCAGAAGGGCACTGTGAGCACGCTGACGCCCACGATGCTGTTCACCACGTTCATGATCAGGCCCCAGTTGGAGCCCGCGGCCGCCGCCATTGCCCGCGGCGGGGCCGTCCCGCAGGGCCCGGCCCGGAGCCGCCCCTCCACCCCGCCCCGCCCCGCGGGTCCCCTCAGCCACCCGCCATGGCGGCACCGGCACCAGCCACAGCGGCACTTCCGCCTTCCGTTGCTCCGCTGGCGCTTCCGGGAAGTGGGGCGGCGGACAGCGAGACGGGAGGGGTGGAGCGGCCTGCGGCGGCGCTCTTGCCGCCTTGGAGGACCGCGCACACTGCTCCGGGAGGACTGAGGGGAGGGAGAGGGCGGGGAAGTTTTGTTTTAGTGCTGCTGGCAGAGGCGGAAACGGGATGAGTGCTTCGGGCCCAGCATCCAAGAGTCAGAAAATGCGTTTATAGTCATGCACATACATGCACGCACATGTATGTAGATGCACATACTCATGCATACAAAAGCACATACAAACAACGGATGCATGCACACGTGCACATGCAGGCAGGCACATGCACAAGCATTAGGTGCACGCGTGCACACCCGTGCACGTGCATGGACACACACGCACATGCATAGACATGCATGCACATTCATCCAAGCAATCTCTCTGGGCTCAGCTCCTGCTCTGCTCATGGGTTCACATGTGCACATCTGGGCATCTGACTGTTGTGTGCATGTGCGTGTGATGCGCATGGTGCTCAGGCAGGGGTGGATCAAAGCCCATGTGCAATGCTTCCCAGTGAGGGTGGGGAGGCTTTGCAAGGGAACAACCCTAAAAATAGGGGAAGGAGTAAAGAGATGCCCACAGGCTGACTTGCTTTGCAGGCATGGTGGCAGGCTGGAGCGGTGCAAGCCAACTGCATGTTCCCATTGGAACAAAATACACAGTGCTTGTATAATTTGCAGCAATTGCAATGAGTAACCACAAGAATTTGCTCTACAAAAGATTTGCAGGGAGGTGGAGCACGCCTGCCTAATTCCCTCCAGGTGCTGCAGGGGTTGAGGCAGCAGCACTGGCTGCTTTGTGGCACTCACATCAAAAACCCCATGAGATTGCAGTCCCAGCAGCAATGGGGGCTGCCCGTCTTCATGCCAAGCCCCCCATTCTGGGTTAAGGTTGCCAGGCTGGAAGGGACCTGTGTGGACAGGGCACACAGATGGGAATGGTGATGGTACTGGCCACAGAGGGAGGATGGTGTGGGGCAGACAGCAGTGCCCAGGTGTGAGAATTGGCACCAGCAGCACAGAGCCAGAGCTGGAGGGGCTGCAGCACCTGGGCATGGGCCCAGATATGGGACACGGAACACAGGCATAGGATGTCACATCCAGATATGGAATTTTGTAATGGGACAGGGTACCAGGATATAGGATGTGGTACCAGGATATGGGATGTCATTCCCAGATAATGGACACAGCACCTGGGCAAAGGACGTAGTACCAGGATATAGGATGTACTACCCAGGCCGGGTACGTGGTACCTAGATATGGGATGCAGTATCTGGACATGGGACACTTTCCATGCTGTGACCTCCTCTCAGCCCCCTCACTCTCTACAGCAGCAGAAGTGCTGCCACAACCACAGGGCTGGGGGGTCCCCAGCTGTGGTGTGGGGCTGGATGTCTCCTACCCAAGCAGGCACAGAACCCGGGACACAGCCGCCCATCTGGCTGGGAAGGGAGAGCACCTTACTGCTGCACCAGGACATCTGCACCGAGTTAGAGAGGAAATCATGTTTATCCAATTAGTTTTACATGGCCCTAACTCAACACTGGCAGAAAAAAGGACTCAGGTGGCTTCCCCACATGCTGAAAGGCCACCAGGAGCCCAGCAAGCACTGAGAGCACTGCAACACCGCACTGTGGGATGTGCAGCCTGTGAGGATGGGTAGAGCAGCACCTTGCCAGAGCTCAACCTATGGGGGCCCCAACCCCACTGGTGATGCCCTGACCCTGTTACCAACTTGCCTACCACTGTCTCCAGCCCAGGGGGAATTTGGTATCCAGCTGATTTCATCACTGCTGCCCATTTCCCCATTCCTCTTTTCTTCCCGCTATCGATTTTTTGCTTTCGAAAGCAAACACTCCTCAGGCAATTTTTAAAGCCCAAGTGATGAATGAAACTCCATTTTCCTCCCCATTAAAAAGAGGAAATCAGGCAGGTACTACTGCTGCAGCCAATCTGACACAGGGCTGCAGAATTCATCCCTGGCCGCCTGCATGCAGGGCAGTCCCGCAGGGCAATGTGTTTCCAATTGCTGCATCCCCAACCTCTCTGCAATGCAAACCATGTGCGGATGCTCACCTGCAACCCATCAGCACCCTGCTACCGAACAACACAGCCCCAGCGCTGTGAGGAAAGCAGGGGGAGCCGAAGGCAGCCTCCAGCATCACCATCAGCATAGAGAGAGTAGGGTGGTGCCCTTCCTCCAGCCCTGTGCTGCACAACTCGGGCTCCTCCAAGCCCTACAGTACGCCCTCAGCTGCATCCCCACATGGGGTCTGCTGGGACCTCCAGCTCACAGCTGCTCCCGGCCCCAATCCATCCTGCCCCAGTGTGGGGAGCCCAGGAGAATAAGCAGGTCCTGAGGGGCCGCAGGCAGCTGCAATTAACTGTAATTAGAAAAAGTGGCTGAGGGGCAGCTCAAGATCTCTCTCTGTTTTATGAAAAAGCATCAAATCCCCACGAGGGTCCCGCGCTGCTGCACCAGGGCAGAGCCTTTGTCCTGTGCTGCTCAGTGGGGGAAGCACGCTCACACGTGTGTGTGCTCACGTGTGTGTGCACCTCACTGAGCAGAGCGGCAGGAGAGAGCAGCAGCGGATTTGCAATTGGCACAGCTGGGGCACCGAGCCCATTCAAGGCTGCAGCCCAGAGGGGGGACACACAGGGACATCCTAACCCCAACCCTGTCCCAACAAAGCAACCCGCTCTGCTCCTCCCACCTCAAAGGTCAACGCTTGGCAGAGCCCGGGAAGAACATGGCAAGTATTTAAAAACATAAATTAAAACAAATTGCTTTTTTATATTGCAAATAAGGGCAGTTTTATCGTTTTTATTGCATAACAACCATTAATGAAGTGCAGTTTCAGGTCACCTTAATTGCTCGGAGACTAAAGTTCAATCCATTGCTGCGGCGCGGGCGGGAGGACACCGTGTGTCATGCGGGGACCTGGCAGGTTGGAAGCAAGAATAAATTTATGGTTGCTATTAGGAAAATGGAGAAGAGTCTTCTGACCGTGCAGGCATTCAGCCAGGAGGAGCAGAGTAGATACAAAGCACAAACCTTCTCGGGGGGGAACACAGGGAGGATGGGGTGAACCGAAGATGTCCTTGGCGGACCCTCTGGTCCCCCTCCAGCAGAGGACACGAGTGACACCGCGGGTGGGGGCTCCGTGCCGCAGATATCACAGATTTGGGCTGGGAAAGGACAGACCCACGCAGGTGCCAGCACCGGGCCTGGCGTAGGGCACGCGTGGGGGTGATGGAAAGCCGTGGGGACCACGTGGCTTTGCGCCGAGCACAGAGCAGCGCCCTGCCCGCACCCCTGGGGCAGCCGTGAGCAGCGCGCCGGCCCGCAGGGACCACAAGGACACGCGCGGCACACGCACGACGCGCGCCTCTCGTCCGTCCCGCCTGAGCGCAGACCCCCCGGTGTCACCCCGCCCCGTGCCCACGAGGCCATAACAGCGGCACACGCGCGGGTCCCCCGCGCAGCGCGCAGCCCGCACCCACCTGCCTGCGGCGCGCCAGCAGGAACGGCTCAGCCAGGCCACGCCCCCGGCCGGCCCGCATGAATGGGCGCGCTCCGCCCCGCCCCTTTTAAGGCAACTGGCGCGGCGCGGAGGGCGGGGCCCGCCGGATCCGAGCCCCGCCCACCGCCGCCGCCAACCCGCCAATGAGGGCGGCGCGCGGAGCCCCCGCGGGCGCCGGCCTTTGTTTGTGGAGGGCGCCGGGGCCAATGGGAGCGCGGCGGGGGGAAGGGCGGGCCAATGGGCGCGCGGGGGGAGGGGCGGCGCGGCGCGGCCGGGGATGCCCCAACCCGGCCACGTGCGCGCGGCGCCGCCACTGCGGGGCAGCGCCCGGGGCTCTCCCCGGTTCTCTCCCCTATCGCTCCCTCCCCTCCCCACTTGGTGCCTCCGTAGCCGTAACCGCGCCGTACTGGGGCCGTGGGTGGGCCGAGCGCCCACAGGGAGGGAAGCGGCGGGGGATCTCGAGGGGCTGCCCGCAGGCAGCCGCCCCGGTGGGGTCTGCTGGGGGCCGCTCGGCCCATCGGGAGCGTCGTGCCCACCCTCTTCACCCCCGCTGGGCTCACACGGACCGGGAACGGCGCGGGGTCGCCCGCGGGGCTGCAGGCAGTCGGGAGTCGCGCTGCCGGAAATGGGTGTTTTGCTCGGAAGGCGAAGGGCGCTGCCATTTTTTCCCGTTTCTGCCAATCTGCGTTCCGCTCCCGTCCCCCGGGGCGGCGCTGGCGACCGCGGGGCTCGGCCTCGTGCCCCCGCGGAGGTGCGGTGCTGCGCAACGGCAATGCCGGGGGTCGGCAGCACCGGCGCCGTACTCGGGCTGCGACCCTCTCTGTGCTGCACGTGACCCACGCATCCATGTGTCCATTTGCCCATCCAGGCCTTCCTGCAGCGCTGCCCACCCTCCATCCGCAGAGCCTCAGGGCGGCCCCGATACCGGCAGTGCAGTGGAGGGAGCCCCGCACACCCCCCAGCCCCTGAGAGAACAAAGGAGGGCAGCTGCAGCACAGGGTGTAGTGCCGGCCCACACCGCACCCTGGGCTGCACGGAGCTGGGCACAGCCCTGGATGTGATCCCATCCCCACAGCACAGCCCTGGATGTGATCCCATCCCCACAGCAACGTGGTGGCCGCGCTCACCCCCGCTGATGCTGCACTATAAAGAAAAAGTCTTCCACGGACGACTTTTGTCACCAAAGTCATTAACATAATAGGACTTGCACATCAAAATTGAATATTAATGCTACACCCGGCTGCGGAGTGAGATGGATAATTGCTCTAATACATTTTCCAGTAGGATTTTCGCATCGTAGCAGCGACTGCATTTGCAAACCCGATTATTACCGCGTCCGATACAATGGGACAGCGAATAGGAGTTCAGTCAGCTGCCTTTTTTCCTGGAAGCACAGCACAGAGCTGCCCTTCTCCCATTAGCAGAATGCAGCACTGGGCCGGGCCCTGGAATGGACACCGGAGGGGACAGGAACATGAAGACACGGCAGCCGTGTCCCCATCCCCCAAACCCAGTGCTGTGCTACCACTGCGTGTCCCTCAGCCCCGCCACCAGCAGTGCTGCTGACCACGAGGGCTGTCGCTCACCGCTTGTGCTGAGCCACAGGAGTCTGCAGAGCCACGGGGAGCCCGCACGGGGGCTCGGCACAAGGTCCCTTTGGAGGCGATGTCCCCAGGCTGGGGACACAGCGGCAGCCATGCGCATGGAGCGCGGCACTGCAGGGCACCCGGGGTGCAGCCGGAGCCAGGCAGGGCGAGGTGAGCAGCTCCGTGGTTATTTCACGGCTCACAGACCTTATGCACACACACGGCCCCAGTGCGGCGACGCCAGTCCCGTGTGCAGCCCTCGGGGGGAATGCGAGAGCGCGGGGAGAAAGGGCAAAAGCCACAAAGTGGGCTCCTTCTGCTGGGAACGGGCTCGAGTAGAGCAGGACACAGCAGGGATGCCGTGCTGGAATGAAGCTCTGGGAAGGGGGCAGGTGCCAATAGAACTGGGTGCCAACACGGCGCCCCAACACCGGCCCCATTTTTGGGGCTGCCGCCGCGCACAGCCCCGCACAGCAGCACGCAGCGTCTGCAGCCCGCGGGTGGCCGCGGTGCGGTGCAGCTGAGCCCCGCATGGCTCCAGGGCCGAGCAACACCGGACAAAGGAGACCATGCGCTCCGCTCCGGGCCGGGCGCTCCTTTGTTCCCCGCGGGCACAGAGGGAGCTCGAGGCCGGCCCGGTTCGGCAGCAACAAAGCGCGGCCCCGCGCCCCCCCACCGCCCTTTGTCTCCGTGCCGCCCCGGGTGCGGACAAAGGCGCGGGTCGGGATGCGCTGGGTATTAAAATCTCCTTCATTAACCCACGCTGGTTTGCACCATTGATTGTCCCGCCGGAATCTGCACGCGAGCACCGGGGCGGCGCCGCACGGAGCATCACCGGAACGGCGCTGGGCACGGAGCCATCGCTGTGCTGAGAGCACCAGAGGCTCGGAGCTCGGAATTTATTATTATTATTATTTTAATCTTTAATATTTATATATTCAATCGTTATTATTATATTTAGGTATATTTTTTAGCCGAAACAATTCTCTCCCGTTTTCCACCCCCGCGGCCGTGCCCGCACCATTACCGACCGCCGTGCGCTGCGCCCGCGCCGCTCCGTCCCGGTTTCTCCCGGCCTCGGTGCGCTCCGCTGCGGGGAAAGAAACAGAAAGAAACATTAAGGAATGAAAAACGGCATTTTGCCGGCTTGGGGCTGCGCTCCCCCGCACATCCCTACATCCCTGCTGCCGTCGGGGCTCTGGCGGCCGTTCCCCGCTCCTTATCGCTCGCTCCCGGTGCGCCGTGCGCTAACGGAGCGCTCCCCGCTGCCCAGCGCCCTCCACGCAGCGCTCGGTGCGGTTTATCCGCGCGTTTCAACGCTTTTATTTCCCGGACAAAGGCAGAACGCGGGGAGCGGTGCCTCCGCACGGCGCCTCCCGAACGCTCCGCTGCGTTCTGAGCACCGTTCTGAGCGCAGCGACGGCCCCGGAACGGCCCGGCCGCGGGTCCGCGTTATCCCGCACGGACAGCCCCGCTCACCCCGCACGGCCCTCCCGTTACCGCGCACCGTTCCCACCGCTGCCGCGCACGGTTTCCCCCGGTTACGACTCACAGTCCTCCCACAACGGCGCACGGTTCCCCCATCACCGTGCTGCTTAACTCTCCATAACCGTGCACCGTTCCCTTCCGTTACCGTTCTCAGCCGTCCCGTTACCGCGCACGGTTTCTCCCGTTGCCGTACGCAGCTCTCCGGTACCGCGCACCGCTCCCGGTACCGCGCACCGCTCCCCGCTCGCTGCCCGCCGCCTTCCATCTCCCGCTGCCGGGGCCGCGGTGGCGATGTCCGCCTGGGGAGGCTTTGGGGATGGGGATGGTGGGGGGGGGGGGGGGGGGGGGGGGAAGGTTTGAGGGGAGCCTGGAAACGGCCCCGCCGCTCCGCTTTCATCGCAGGGCCGCGGGCCGCCTTGAAACCGCGCGGCCGCCGCTCGCTCGGTGCGGGCGGCGCGGGGCGGGCTGGCGCGCGGCCAATGGGCGCCGTGTTTACACTGCGTGATTGGCAGCGGGCGGGCGGGCGGGCGGCCAATCCGCGCCGCCCCCGGCGGGGCGGGGGGAGGGAGGAGAGGGGGAAGCGCGCGCGCGC
>JAPSGF010000021.1:289551-306356 GCA_035772895.1 Perdix hodgsoniae | reverse complement strand
GGGGGGGGCCGTGCAGGGGGGGTGTCCCCAGAGAGGGGTCCAGGGCTCTGCTGTGCCCTCAGCCTCATGTGCCACATCCCATGTGTGCTGTCCTGGTGACCCCCGTTGGGGGGGGGGTCCCCTCCAGCCCTGTGTCTCGGCATGCAGCCCCAGCCACGGCCCCGCTAGGAATGTTCCAGCCCTGAAATAGCCGAGGCAGTAACCCAACCCCACGGGGTGCGCACGTCGCAGCCGCGCACGCGGGGCAGCCCCGGGGACACCGCGGTGACAGCATCCTGGGGGCAGTGCCCCTCTTCCAGCCCCGTGTCCTTGTGCCCCCGCTGTGTCCCGAGGGGGGTTGGAGGGGGTGACCCTTGTACAGGGGCATGGTGTGCTTGACCCCCGCGCCGTGGTGAGGTTGGGAGCAATGGGGCGTGGGAAAAGCCGGGGCCTTCCCAGAGAGGGAGGGAGGGAAGAAGGGAGGGATGCTGCGTGGGAGCACGGCCGGGGACCCCCTCCCTTTCCCGGCAGTGCTGCTTTGGTTGTGTGCCTGTGGCCCCGCGCCCCGCTCCGGGCGGGCGCCCAGCAAGCAGCTCGGCCGGAGCAGATGTGGCCCGAGTGCTCCTGCGGCCCCACTCAGCACCAGGGGAAACTTTTCTGTCTTCCCAACACATTCCCATCTGCGCCGAGCTGGGCGCGGGGGCGAAGCGCGGCGCTGGGGGGGCTCACACCCTTCCTGACCCCCCACTGCCCGTCCCTGTGGGTCGTGCTGAGGCCGGGCGCGCTCGGTGCTGCGGTGACCCCGGTGGTGGCTTGGGGCTGTCCTGCAGAAAAGCCCCCACGCTCCCCCCGGGCTTCCCGGCCCCCGCGGTTTGGCCGGGGATCAGAACAGGATCCGAACGCAGTGCGGTGAGCTCCGCTTTTAACCCTTTCCTCTGTCCAGTCCAACCTTGACTGGGGGATCCCAAATCCGTCTGTCTGTCCCCACTGTGCCTCAGTTTCCCTGCTTATGCTGCAGTGGCGGTGGAACACGAGTGGCTGCGTGCTGTGCCGTGGTTGGCACAGATGGGGGCACACCGGGGATGAGCCCCCCCATCTGTGCCCTGAGTCCTGGCCCTGCTGGCTATCAGTGTGGGGAGTTTGGTGCTGGTGCCGAGCCGAGAGCGATGCCTGCAGGGCTGAGTCACAGCGTTGGCCTTGGGGTACGGGCAGCGATGCCAGGGAGTTCCCGGCTGTGGGGCTGTGGGATGGCACCGCTTTGTGCTGCGTGTCTGTGGGGTGAGATGAATTCTGCACGGCCTCAGCAGCCCTTCATCCCACAGCCCCGCACTGGGAGAGCCGAGGCCGTGGGAAGGGCTTCGAGCGGAGCCGAGCGTGCGAGCAGGGTGGGAACGTGGGGGCCTGCATGCGCCTGGGGACCCATCCGTGCCAGGGGGCGTGAGTCATGGGTGGGACGCGCAGGGAGGGTGCGCTCCGGCCCCGTGTGTGTGCTGTGTGTTTTTCACAGCCTGTTTCACAGCTTCCAGAAGAGGCTCCTTCTGGAACCCTCGGCTCCCTGCCGAGCTCCCTGCGTCGCCGTTCCCAGCTCCTCACCACGGTCCCTCTGCTCCATCACCGCGGTGCCGCGTCCCAACCCAGGCGTGGGGGCCGTTCCCAGGGCCACGGCGGGCTGCGGCCGTGCCCCCGACCCACGCGGCCCCGACGGCCGGCGCAGGAAGGAGCGAGCTGCCTGAAACCACATCCCCGACACTCATCCCAGAGGCATCCCGGCGGGATTAGCCGGGGAGCGTGGGCAGGCTTAGAAAGCAAAGCATCACTTCCTGCACCGGCCGGGCGAGCGGCCAGCACCGGTCCTCTGTGCCGAGCCGTGCCGAGCCGTGCCGAGCCAGGGAAGGGCCGAGCGGCCGCGGCCCCGCCAGCCCACGTCGGCAAACACATGCAGGCAGGAGCGGGGCCAAGCGTGGAGGGGCTGCTGGCTACCGGCTGCGATGTTTCCACCATGACCTCACAGCTTGGCCCGAAGAGCGGGGCAGGGGTGTCCCTGCGGGGCGCTCGGTGCCCCCCAGGCCGCAGGGCGGAGGCTGCCCTCTGCCCTCCCCGTCCTCTGCTGTGCTGTGCTCCCTGCACACGTGTGCATGGACACACACATGCACACTGACGAAGAGGTGCCTGATGCACCAGCGTTGCTCCAGGGAGCCGCGCTCTGGTTGCAGGCGGCCGTCCCCATGTCCCCAGCCTTTGTGTCACCGCCTCCCAGGCACTGGCTGCGCTCCGGCTGCTGCGGCTGGCAGCTGCCCTACTGGGAGCAGCATGGTTCCGTGGACCCCATCTGTCTGGCTTGGCACAGCACGGCACAGCAAGGGGTTGCCCACAGCAGCTCGGTGCTGGGGTCACAGGGAGCTGCACGCGTGTGCGTGGGGTGCACACAGGGGGGCAGGGCACGGGCGCTCCTCGTGCAGTCACACCAAGGAGATGTGTGGTCAAGTGTGTGTGCACGAGATGTGTGTGTGCACAAGCAGTGTGCGTGCAGAAGGGGGATGCTGCACACACGCGGCCCTACAACAGGTGTCTGTGCACAGCTGTGCAAGCGTAGGGGGTGAGTGACTGTACCAGCACGGCGGGAGCTGAGGATGTGGGTGCAAGGCATGGCTCAGGGCACCCCCTGACTGTCTTCTCTCACCCTGCAGCAGGGAGCGGACTGATGGGGAGTGCACCCGCCTCGTCCTTCATGGGGAGCTTCCTGAGTGGCAGCCTGGGCTCGGGGGCCCCCAGCCACCCCTCGGGCCCCACCGCCTCCCCCCCAGAGCCGGCTTTCCGCGGGCCGCACTCCGGCACCTCCCAGATCTGGTTCTCACACTCCCATGAAGGTGAGTGAGCTGTGCAGAGGGGAGCACGCCCCACAGACCCCCTTCCAGATAGGACAGGGCTTGGTGCGCTGCATGCTGGGGGTGTTGGGGGACTGCAGATGAAGATGCTGTCCCCCAGCACTGTGCACAGAGCTGGGCTGAAGCCCGGTCAGCTCATGGCAGCGGTGGGCACTCTGCGGTGCTGAGTCTGGGGGTGCACATGGATGCTGGAGGTGCTGCGGGACCCCTGGGTGCTGCATGTGCAGTGGAGAGCTGGGATGATGGGAACCGCGGCTGTGCCGTGATGAGCTGCAGCTGCGCTTCATCGGGGCTGCGGTGGGAGGGGGCAGCCCTGCGGTGCCCCCCCGGCACGCCGTTGCCCCGGCCCCACCTGAGCGGGGGCCGACAGAGTTAAGGCGTGGGGCGGTGGTGCTGGCGCAGGGCCCTGGCTCCCAGCCCAGCTGGTAGTTTGAGCGGCTGCCAGCTGGCTGCCGGCGTGCCGGGGCCTGCGTGCCGCACAGGGGGGGGCCGGGGGGGACCGGGCAGCACACGCGGCTGACGGACGACTCGGCCGGGTTGGGGAGTTCCACGCTGTGCCGGGCTGCCCTGAGCAGGGGTGTATATTGGGATGGGGTCGTGGCTCCTGCGAGGTGAGGTGAGGGCAGAGCGTTCGCGGAGAGGGGCACGCGTGGCACACGTGTGTGCATCACGGCGGGTGGCACCGTGCAGCAAGCGGCCCCCTGACAGCTGCACCCCCCACAGCACCGGGGTACCCCCGCTTCTCCGGGAGCCTGGCGTCCACCTTCCTGCCCATGAGCCACCTGGACCACCACGGGAACAGCAACGTCCTCTACAGCCAGCACCGCTTCTATGAGAGCCAGAAAGGCAGGTACCAGGGTGGCACCGGAGTGGCACTAGAGATGGCACTGGGGTGCCTGTGGGCGATTCATCCTGGAGCCTGGGGGCTGCGGGACGCAGCGCTGTGTGCAGGGGCGCGGTGCCCATCCCGGAGGGCTGTTGCTGGAGCAGGTGCCGTGTGCCCGGGATGGAGCAGAGCCGTGGGTGCAGGGCGGTGGGCAGCCGTCCCAGCTGCCACTCTCGCTTTTCAAAATATTGTGGCGGGCGCTTAATAAGGAACATTGTTTGGGTGGGTAATGGAGCTAATTAAGCCGTGCCTTTCCCCGCGCTCCTCCTCTCGTTAGCGGGGCGCTGGCACGGCCGCGGACGCACGCACTGCGCTGTCCCGGAGGGGGCTGACCCGCCTCCCCTCGCCCCGCAGATAACTTCTACCTGCGCAATCTGCCCGCCCAGCCCGCCCTGCTCCCCGCCGGTCACGGCTTCCCCGGCATCGCCCGCGCCGCCCCCGGCCCCCCCGCCGGCTCCTGCAGCCGCGAGCGCGACGCCGGCCCCCTACCCAAGACTCCCAAGGACTACGACCGCTTCCTGGCGGCCAAGGAGAAGGCGAGCAAAGCGGACGGCAAGGAACGGGTGCCGGAGGACGACGGCAAGGAGCGGCACCGCGCCGTGCTGCCGGTGCCACCCGAGGGGCACTGCAAGGAGGGGCTGCCCCCCCGGGCGGGCGCCAAGCACCTGCCCTCCTGCCTGCTGGGTGCCAAGGGGCTGGAGGGCGACGGCCGCGCCGCGCTGCCCAGCTGTGCCGGCAGCGCTCTGCCCCGCGCCGTGCGCTGCGCCAAGGAGCCGTGCCGTGAGCCCGCCGCCCCCGAAGCCCCCCCGGCGTACGGAGAGTGCCTGGAGCGGCGGCAGATGCTGCACCACGCCGTGTCCTACGCTGTGCCCGCCGGTCCGGCCCCGCTCGGCGCCGCGGCCGCCGGTTCATTCCCCTGTCTGCAGCTGCACGCCGGCCCCGACGTGCTGTGCCCGCTGCCGGAGAAGGGCGGGCGGGAGCTGAAGCTGAGCGGTGCCACCTTCGTGCCTTCGGTGGGACACCTGACGGACAAGAGCCGCTCCTTCCAGGTGGCGGCCGAGGGCTGCGGGATGGAGCGCGCCGACGGCAAGGAGCGGCACGGCGACTCCGAGAACCCCGGCGCCGCCTACGGGGCTGCGTTCCACCACGGCAAAGCGGAGGGCAAAGCCGAGCGCAGGATGGAGTGGGGCGGCCCCGGCGCGCGGCTGAAGGGCTTGGAGTACCTGGGGGGCGGGGGGGCGGCCGAGGGGACCCCCTATGCTGCCCTCGGCCCCCCGCCCAAGGGCGCCCTGGAGAAGGGGTACTTCGAGGTGCCGCCTGCCCCCGACTGCGCCCGCGCCCCACACCACGGCGAGCCGCTGGGCGCCAAGCTGGGCCCCTCCTGCTGCACTTTAGAGAAGGGCCCCAAGGAGCCCCCCCCGCAGAAGGTGGCGCGGATCCGGCACCAGCAGCACGGCACCGGCGCCGAGGCGGAACAGTCCGAGGGTCAGCGCAAAGCTCTGGAGCTGAACTCGCTGGGCTACACCGCACCCCCCCTGCCCCCCTGGGGAGTGCAGGGCCAGGCCCCCCCCATGGGCATGGCAGAGGAGAGGAAGGGTTCCTACCTGGACCCCTTTGGCACGGGTCTGCAGCAGGCTGCACTGATGACTCAGGGCTCGGTGCTGAGCCAAGATATGCCCACCCCCCCGGATGAGGTCTCGGCCATGAAGAACCTCCTCAAGTACAGCAACCAAGCACTTATCGTGGGTCAGAAGGCCGCTCCCTTCGTGGGACTGGGCGGCATCAAGGGCAGCTGCGCCCACCAGGATGCCAAGTTTCCTCCCCCGGCCAAGGGGCAGCCGGAGCTGCCAGACTGCGCCCGAAGCCGTGAGCACGAGCTGGGGCACGGTGAGGGTGAGGTGCGGCAGCCACCGGTGGGCATCGCCGTGGCCGTGGCACGGCAGAAGGATACGCTGAGCCGTCCTGAGCCTTCCTATGGCAGTGGGTCCGGCCGGCAGGGCAGGACGGCTGCTGGCATCAAAGGTAAGGGCTGGGGATGGCGGGGGGCTGGGGGTCTCTTTGGGGCCGTGCTCATCTCTCTGTCTTCTCACAGCTGGCACCACACGGCCCATGCACGTCATTGACCTGGAGGCGGAGGAGGAGAGGGGACGGCTCTGCGAGGAGCGCCTGGGGCTGCCGGGACGAGAACTGCTGCTCCAGTGAGTGCCACGCCGGGGGGGATGGGAATGGGGCGCCCCTTTACGGTGTCACCCACTTGAGCATGGCATGGTGCCACTCGGTGCCACGTGCCACCGAGGTCTGTTTCTCCCCGCAGGGACAACAAGGAGCTGGTGGAGTTTGCACGGATGCACCCCTCGGGGGGTTGTCCCGGAGACCTCACCCCCCACCTGATGATGGCGGGGGGCTCCTCACTGCCAGCAGGGCAGCTCGGGGGGGACCCGGCTGCCCACGCACACCCGGCGCACACGCACTGGCTGCCCCGCACCCGCAGTCCCTCCATCTGGATGGGGGGGCACTCCTACGGTCGGTGCCACAGGGGGGACACGGGAGCATGGGGCTGCCCCCCTCACCCACTGCTGACAGCCCCCTTTTGCCCCTCTCCCCCCTCCCCAGGCATTGGCCACCCCGCGCTGCACCAGAACCTGCCACCCGCCTTCCCCACCTCCATGCCCAGCACCATGCAGCCTGTCTTCCCCCTCTCCCAGGAGCCCCCCACCCAGCTCGTCATCCTGCCCACTGAGCCCCCTGCCCACGGCACCCCCCACACGCTGGGTGAGGCTGGTGGGTGTTGGGGGGTGACTGTGGGGCATCCTCGCTTTGTGCTTGGGGGGGGGGCCTTGGACTGATGCTGGGTGTGCAGGGGTGAGTGATGGGATTCCGGGGGTGTGCGTTTTGGACCTGCAGGATGACCCCATCCCATGTCCTCATCTGTGCTGGGGGGAGGTGCAGGGATTTACAATGGGGAAGTCCGTGTGGGTGCAGCTGTGGTGCAAGGGTGGGAGATGGGGGATCCCTTTGGGGGGTGCAGGGTGAGAGGGAATGCACCTTTGGGGTCTGCAGGATGACCCTCTCTTGGGTCCACGGTTGACTCCTCCTCCCTCCACCATTGCTTGCAGCTGACGTGATGGACCAGGCATCACTGTGGCCCCCCATGTACCCAGGCCGGGGTCCCAGCGCCCACCTGCAGCACACGGGGCAGCTGCCTGTGTACTCACGCTCCCAATTCCTGCGACAGCAGGAGCTCTACGCCCTGCAGCAGCAGCGGGCGGCCCAGGCCCTCGAGATCCAGCGCCAGGCTCACGTCCAGGTGCCACGGGGACGTGGGGATGCATGGGGGCTGCGTTGGGGTGGGATGCGGGGCTGGGATGCAGGGCTGGGATGGTGAGGTGCGATGCTGCTGGGTGGGATGCAGGGCTGGATGTGTTGCAGGGACACATGCTGACCTCATTCCCCGCAGCGCAAGCCGGAGGAGCAGCCCCTGGAGCTGGAGAACGTGGGTCCCGAGAAGCCCCTCAAGCCCTCTCACAAAGCAGTTGCCTTAAACCCCCCGGCCAAGGGCATGTCCTCGGCTGCACCTGGGCCTCCCAAGCTGTCCCCTTGCTGCCACTCCCCGGCCCTGCGGCACCCGGCCAAGTGCCCCGTGGCGCTCCCCACGGCCCCCTGCACTTTACCCGTCTGCCCCACTGCCAGCTCTGCCGTGGCCCCGCGCTCCCCGGCTGACAGCCCCATCCCCGTGCAGAGCAAGGGCAGCGACGGCGAGGACAAGCGTGGGGAGGGACAGCCGCCCCGTGACTACCCCAAGTCCCTGGAGCCAGGTAGGGGCACGGCAGTGAGGAGGAGGAGGAGGAGGTGGGGATGGGCGCTGAGCTACACTGAGCATCGCTCGCTCCCCGCAGACCTGCCCCCAGGGTACAGCTACCCTGCATCCAGCATGGGCTTCTCGGAGGTGCCCCCCGCTGAGCCCGCCGACCCCGACACCATGCAGGCGGGCTCCCCACCAGCTGAGCCTGAGCAGTCACGGACCTTCAGCCCGGCCGAGGAGCCCGTTGCCACGCGGGAGCTGCCATCCACAGGGGCTGCAGCCGAGGGTCCGGGTGCCGTGCTGCACCGGCATCACCTGCTGCTGGCTGCGGCGCCAGGCGCTGTGCCCGGAGAGGAGAACTTTGGTGTGTGCAGGGAAACGGCAGCGGTGTTGGAGCAGAGCTCTGTAGAGCAGCAGCACCCGGTGCCCACAGAGGGATCCTCCCCACTGGGCCCCCCGGATGGCGAGGAGGAAGAGGAGGAGGAAGAGGAGGAAGAAGAGGAAGAAGGCGACAGCGAAGGCTCAGGGGCGGAGGGCAGCTGTGATGAGGAGGAGGAGGGCGACGGCCCCAACCATGCACCCAGCAGGCAGCAGTGCTGCACAGGAGGGCTGGAGGCTCTCATCGCCGCCGGCATCGACCTGGGGGAGCTGCCAGCGCTGGGGTCCCCCGGGGAGCCCCCCCCCAGCACCCCCTTCTCCTGCACCCTGCCCTGTGGGACTGCCTGGCATCGCGCTGCTCAGTGAGCTGGCCGAACTGGAGCTGCGCCAGCGCCGCTGTGACTTGGCCATGGAAGGTGAGCGGCCCCGTGTGCCCCCTCCCCGTTGCTGTGCCTCTCGGTGCCTCCCAGGGATTGTCTGTGCGGTGCATGCAGCACAGAGGTCGTGCAGCGGAGGGGCTGCAGCATGAGTGCAGGGCTGTGCTGGGCAGAGCGCGTGCCGTGCAGCAGAGGAGGGGCTGTGTGCACACTCGCAGCGTGCATTCACAGCACAGGGCCGTGTGAATGCCGTGCTGGCAGTGCAGGGCTTTGTGTGCTTTCACAGCGCAGCGCTGCATGCGCGAGCCGTGCGTGCTCACAGTGCAGCACTGTGCACGTATTTGCAGAGCAGGACCATGTGCATGTCTCCACTGCAGAGCCTGTGTGTGCATGATCTGTATGTTTGCAGCACGGGCTGCTGTGTGTGTTTCCCTGTACGTTTTGCATTGCGGGGCTTTTTGCACGCTTGCACTGTCTGCAGCTCAGGGCTTTGTCTGTGTTTGAATCACGTCTTCGCTGTGCAGGGCTGCATGTACCTTTTGCACGAGGTGTGCTGCAGCAGCACGGTGCCCAACAGCAGAGCCCTGCTCACAGCCCGGGTCCGTCTTCGGGGCTCTGCTCCAGCGCTGGCTCCAGACAGGCGCCGGGATTCCCTCCCAGCTCGGCTTCCCCAGGGAATCCCGGGGGCCCCTGCAGGGAAGGCCCTGGCACCTCCCCAGCGCCTCTGCAGCAGGCGGGTGGCCGCGGGGCCCTGCGTGCTCAGTGCTGGCTGTACCTTGCTATAGAGCTGTGGGTCTGTGTGTGGGGGCCATGGAGTCCCCACGGATCCCTCTCCAACAGATGGGGCTCTGGTTGGGACGCATCACTGCGTCCCTCCCCACCCTGACTTTGGCTCTGTGCGCCGATGAGTTCATCGCTGGCTGCTGCCATGCACCCATCCCTGCAGCACTCTGGGGACACACTGCGCCCTTTGTGCCACACATCTTTGTGTGGATGTGCTGTGGCAATGCGTGCATGCAGCACCCTGTACCCCACAGACTCCTGTGTGCCCTGCATGTCCTCGGATCCCCAAACCCCTGGGAATGCTCTCTAAGCCCACCCATGGCTTCTGCCCCCACATGTGTGGCCAGTGCCGCACCAGTGCAGTGTGTGCTGGGATGGGACAGAGGGGTCCTGGTGCATCCCCGCTGACCTCAGCTCTTGGCAGGGGAGGACGAGGATCTGCTGGCCTTCAACCTACAGAACCTGGCCACGGTGGCAGCCGCCTGGTCGCTGGTGGAGGCGGCCAGTCGGGACGGCAGCCCCCCGGCACTCAGCCCCCTGCCCACCTCCCCTCCGCCCCGTGCCCGCGTGCCGCGCCGCAAGTACACCTGGACCCCCAAAACCAAGGCGGTGAGTGAGCGTCCCCCCGCCCCCCACCACTGTGCCGTGCTGGGTGAGCCGTGCCCGGGGTGAATGGCCATGTCCCCATCCCCAGGTGTGCCCACTGAAGGCGGCCATTGAGCAGCTCAACACTCAGGAGGTGGAGGTGCGGATGCGGCTGGCTGAGCTGCAGCGGCGCTACAAGGAGAAGCAGCGTGAGCTGGTGAAGCTGCAGCGGCGGCATGACCACGAGTAGGTCCTCATCCCTATCCCTATCGCACGGGGGGGTGCAGCCCTGAGGTTGGGACTGGGGGTTGCATGGTTGTCACCGGTGCAATGAGTACGGGGCAGTGCTCAGCCCAACGGCGTCGAGGCACAGCACTCACCGGTGCGATGAGTTTGGGGCTGTGCTCAGCCTGGCGGCGTTGCAATGGCAGCACTCCTCGGTGCGATGAGTTCTCAGGGCTGCGCTCAGCCCGGCGCTATCACAGCTGGTGCTCAGCGGTGTGATGAGTTGGGGGCCGTTCTCAGCCCCGTGGCGTCGCTCGGGGCGGCACCCAGGCGCATGCTGAGTTCGGGGCCGCGCTGAGCATCGTGCGGGCAGCGCCCGTCGGCGCACTGAGCTCCGGCCGTACTCAGCCCGGCTCAGGCTGCCCCCGGTTTCGCCCCGCGGCTGCAGGCGCGACGAGAGCTCGCGGAGCCCGGCGCGGCGCGGGCCGGGGCGGCCGAGGAAGCGCAAGCACTGCAGCACGCTGGGCCGGGCAGAGAGCCGCAAGGTCAAGTGAGTGAGCGGGGGGCGCGCGCCCGCCTGTCCCCGCGCTGGGGACAGAGGGGACCGACCCTACGATGGGGGTGGTGGGGCCGTCCCCGGCTGCGGGGGTCTCCATCTCGGGGCCTCCCCCCGCCCGGACGCGGGAGCAGCGTTGCATAAAAGCCTCTTTATCTGCGCTGTATAAAGTCATTGGTCACGCTGCAGTGGTGTTCATTGCTGCCGGCGCTTTATTATTATCCATTAGCCGCCCGGCGCAGTCGTTTTCACACTCACGGGCCCTGTATAATTGTCCTTCTCTGCTACAAATTGCCTCTCCCGACAGGCCCATTTGCATAAATCCTCCGAGCTAGTCCAAACACGATTGGAGTGTGTGTGCGCGCGCGGCATCAGGCCCGATGATTTGGTAATAATAGTTAAATCTGCACTAAATGGTTCCTTCAATTAAGACAGAGGAAAAAAAAAAAAAAAAAGAAAAAAAAAAATGTAATCTGGAGGTTTTATGTCACAAAACGTTTAAGAGAGTGAAGGTTGCGGGGGGAAAAAACAGGAGGGGTGTGTGGGTCGAGGGGGGACGGTGGGTGCCCACGGCGCGCTCCCGCAGGGCGGTGCAGAGCAGCCTGTCCCTGCTGTGTGCCGAGCTGCGCGCCGAGCCCCAGCCCAAGAAGAAACGCAGCAAACTGGAGCAGCAGTACGGAGCCATGGCGGGGGCTGCGGTGAGTGCACCCCGCTGCGGGGCCGGGCTGTGGGGGGTGAGGGGTTGCTACCCATCCTGAGCTTCCCTGTTCGCTTCTTCTGCAGGAGAAGGTGAGGTGCAAGAAGAGCAGCGCGCAGAGCAAGCTGGCCTGTAAGGTGGCTCACAAAGTGTCGCAGCTGAAGCAGAAAGTGAAGAGCAAAGGGCTCCCTGCTGGCATCAGCCCCTTCCGACGGAAAGAGCCCAACCCTGGCGGCCGCATCCAGAAGAAGCTGTCCCGCCCCAAGAGCTCCAAGGGCACAGCCAAGTACCAGCCCCAGGAGCCTGACCCCTGTGACATCCCTGGCTTCAAAGGTAAGAAGGATGGGGGGTCCTGCACGGGATCGGGAGTGTCTCAAGTGGGGCTGGGAGTGTCTCACATGGGGCTGAGAGGGTCCTGCATGGAGTTGGGGGGGTCCTATGTGTGGCTGAGGGGGTCCCACTTGGGTCTGGAGGAGTCTGGCATGGGGCTGGTGCATCCTACATGGAGTGGGGATGGCCCCATGTGGGGCTGGGGGTGTCTAGCATGGGGCTGAAGGGGATCCTGCATTACTTGGGGGGGTCCCACATGGGGCTGGGGGTGTGCAGTGAGCTGCACAGTGTGGAGAGGCTGCATGGAGTCCCAAGGGGATGGGACTGCTGCAATCCAGGGACTGTTGCAGTGGAGGTCTGATGCTACATGGAGGCTGCACACACAGCTCAGAGACCGCTTGTACCCGGGTACCCCAAAGACTGGGACCCGCCTCTCACCCTGCCCAGCACAGGGGGTTCTTGGGGCCACCGCAAGGCACAAGGGGTCCCTCAGCCCTGTCCCCCCACCGTGCAGATGAGCACAATGAGGACTCAGACAGCGATGATGGCGATGAGGAGCCCGACCTGGCTCTGCTGCCCTCGGTGCCCATGGCTGTGCTGGGGCCCTCCCCATCCTCTGTGGTGAAGATGGAGGCCAACGAGAAGGCGAAGAAGAAGAAGGAAAGGCAGGGGCTGCTAGGTAACAGGACTTGGGGAGGATGGGGTTTGGGGGACCCCTGAGCCGTGTGCCAGAGGGAGCTGATTCCTGTCCACCCCACGCCCCCAGGACCGTGCCGCCTGGGCAGCCCTGAGGGCGAGGTGAAGATCAAGCGGCGGCCAGGCAAGCCGGGTGCTGGCAAGCTGGAGAAGGTGCCGGCACGGCGCAAAGCGGGCAGCTGTGAGGAGGGAGGCAGCAAGAAGAAGCTGAAGGCAAAACCCAAAGAGAGCCTCCGGGCAGCCGTAACCGGCGGCCCCAGCTCCTCCGCCCCCCCCTCTGCCTGCAGCCTTTTTGGTGCTGCGGACCCTCGGCACTTTGGGGCAAGGGAGGATGGCGCACGGCTGGCCAGTGAGCGGCTCAAGAAGGCCACACGCAAGAGCAAAGTGCTGCAGTCAGCACTGAGGGTGAGTGCAAGGCTGGGGGCTGCTGGGGGCCATCGGGTGTCAGTGCTGTTGTGGATGGCAGAGGGACTGCAGGGTGTGGGGGTTTGGGGTGCCCATGGCTCTGGGAATGGCAAAGAGAGCGTGGGGCGTGGGGCTTGCAAGGGATGCGTGTGTCAGTGGGGCACAGGTGGCACTGTGGGGGCAGGGCTGAGTGCTGGGACCCTCCCCAATTGGTCTGAGCCTCCTGTCCCCACGCTGCAGCGGAAGAACGGGGCCCTCTCTCTGGCCCTCTCACCCCGGAGTGCCAAAACCATCCTGAGCAAGGGCAAGAAGCTGGGCAAGGTGAAGAGCAAAGTGGCCAGCAAGCAGGTGAGCAGCCCCCACAAACAGCGTGCCCCCACACCCGTGTCCCCCACCCACACTGAGCTCCTGTCCCACAGTGCAAGGGCCGGGCGGTCAGCAAGCTGCTGGAGAGCTTCACCGTGGAGGACGACTTTGACTTCGATGGCAACAGCAGCTTCTCGGAGGAGGAGGAGGAGGGCAGCGCAGGCGGGCGCCGCTCCCCCCCACCCCACACCTGCGCCATCCAGAAGGAGGACCTGCGGGACGGGCTGCACATCCTCATCCCCAAGGAAGACAGCCTGCTGTACGCCGGCAGTGTGCGCACCATCCAGCCCCCCGACATGTGAGCGGGACCAGGGGCTGCGGGGTGGAGAGCTGCAGGGTGTGGGGTGGCAGTGCTGAGCCCTTCTGTCACCCCCCTCTCCCCAGATACAGCATCATCATCGAGGGTGAGAGGGGGAACCGGCAGCGCATCTACTCACAGGAACAGCTGCTGCAGGAGGCAGTGAGTGGGGATGGGGGTGGGGGTGGGGGTGGGGGTGGGGGTGGGGATGGGGACAAGGATATGGATGTGGAATAGCTTGGAATGGTGTGGGATAGGATGGAATGGAATGGAATGGCATGGCATGGAAAGGAATGATTCCATTGAAAGGAACCTTTTGAGTTCACCTACTGCAAATGTCTGACCTCTTCAGGTCCAGCTGGTAGCTAAAGGGATGGTGGTGAGGAATGGCGATGGGGACAAGGATGGGGATGGGGACAGGGCTCACACAGCCGGTGCTGCCCGCAGGTCCTGGATGTGCGGCCACAGTCACGGCGCAGCCTTCCTCCTGGCACCCGTGTCTGCGCCTACTGGAGCCAGAAGTCACGCTGCCTCTACCCAGGGAACGTGGTGCAAGGTGAGGGGTGGTGGAGGCGGCAGCGGGGTGGGGGGCACTGCCCTGTCCAGCCCCAGCCCCACGTCCTGCCCTGCCGCAGGCTCCTCCAGCGACGAGGAAGAGGACGACCCCGAGGCGGTGATGGTGGAGTTCGATGATGGGGACACGGGGCACATCGCCGTGTCCAACATCCGTCTGCTGCCACCCGACTTCAAGATCCAGTGTGAGTGGGATGGGGATGGGATGGGGATGGGGGATGGGGGATGGGGCTGTGGGGACAGTGCTGAGCCCCGCTCTGCCCGCAGGCACAGAGCCGTCCCCTGCGCTGCTGGTGTCCAGCTCGTGCCGGCGGAACAAGCGCTCCTGTGGTGATGTGGCTTCCCCTGGTGAGCTGCCCCCCGGGCTGTGCACTGAGAGGCACGACGGCCCCAAGGGCCCCAGGAGTTCAGGAAAGAAGGCGATCTGCAAGGAGAAAAGTGGTATGGGGGGGGGGGGGGGGAGAGGGGGGGGGGGGGGGGGGGCATGGGGGGAGATGGAGGGATGCAGGGAAAGGGGATGCAGGAATAGAAAGGAGAAGAACAGAGAGAGGATGCAAGGATGCGGGCACTGAGGAAGGATGCGGGGAAGGAGGGAATGCAGATGGGGAGGTTAGCAGGAATCAGGGATGTGGGCAGGGAGAGGGGAGGCAGGGAAAAATGCAGGCATGGGGAGGAGAGGCAGGGATGCAGGAGGGGATGCAGTATGGAACTGAGGCCGTGACCACTGTCCTCCCACAGGCAAAGCCCTGGAGCTGCTGTCGGGCAGCCGTGCGCCGGCGCTGGGTGAGCCGCTGGGGCGGCGGGGCGGCCCTCTGCTCAGCTGGTCGGCGGTGGCGCAGACGAAGCGGAAGGCGGCGAGCAAAGGCACGGCCGTGCTGCAGAACCTCTTCCAGGTGAACGGCAGCACCAAGAAGCTGCGTGCCAAGGAGGCCCTGTTCCCCGTGCACCACCACGTCGCCGCTCCCGTCTTCGGCAACGGCTTCGGGGCCGACTCGTTCAGCCGCATCGCCAGCTCCTACGCGTCCTTCGGAGCCGGCGCCGGGCTGGTGCTGCCCGCCGCACAGAAGCTGCTGCGCTGCAAGAAGGCGGAGCGGCTGGAGGCTGAGATGGGCAAAGGCAGCCGGCGCAGGGCTGGCGGCGAGTTCCTGGTGAAGCTGGACCACGAAGGGGTGACGTCCCCCAAGAACAAGAACTGCAAGGCCCTGCTGCTGGGCGAGAAGGACTTCGGGGCCAAGCTGGAGCGGCCGCTGGCCAGCAGCTACGCGCACTCGGCGCTGGGCAAGGAGAGGAAGGGGAGGGCGGCCGTGCACCCGCTGCCCGTGGGGCTGGCGCTGCGGAAGTACTCGGGTCAGGCCGAGTTCAGCCTGAACTGCGACAGCGACTGCCACAGCTCCTACTCGGACATGGATGAGGAGGAGGATGCGGGCGGGCTGGGCGCCGACGTGCCCTCGCGCTTCATGACCCGCCTGTCGGTGTCCTCCTCTTCCTCGGGCTCTTCCACCTCCTCCAGCTCCGGCTCCATCTCCACCTCCAGCCTCTGCTCCTCCGACAATGAGGACTCGTCGTACAGCTCGGAGGACGAGGACTCGGCTCTGCTGCTGCAGACCTGCCTCTCGCACCCGGTGCCGGCGCTGCTGGCGCAGCCCGAGGCTCTGCGCTCCAAAGGCTCCGCGCCGCAGCGCTGCTTCCTCACCAAGGCGGCCGCCGCCGGCCCCAAGGCCAAGCTCAAGCGCAAGGAGGCCCTCAGCTTCTCCAAAGCCAAAGAGTTCTCCCGGAGGCAGCGGCTGCCCTCGGTGGAAAACCGGCCAAAGATCTCCGCCTTCCTGCCCGCGCGCCAGCTCTGGAGGTGGTCGGGGAACCCCACGCAGGTACGGTCGGCCCCGGTGGGCACAGAGGAGCGGGGCGCTCAGAGCGCAGCATGGGGCATGGTGTGTGGGGTTGTGGTGCTTGGAGCAGTGTGCTCAGAGCAGCATCTGGAGGTGCGCTGCTGCGTGGCAGCGTGCAGAGCAGTGTGTGTAGCATGGTAGGGCGTGTGGGTGCTGAGAGCATGGTGCAGTGTGCTTGGTGCATGGCTGAGAGTCAGGGTGGCGTAGAGCAGAGTGCTTGGAGCATGGTGTGGGATGTGTAGGTGCAGAAAGGCATGGAAGGATGCACGGTGCATGGAGTAGGGTGAGCATGGTGTACGGAACGTGGTGCCCGGGGTAGGATCTGCGGATGCAGAGTGCTTTGAGCAAACGCGTGGAACATGGGGCACGGTGTTGTGGGTGTGCACGGAGCAGAGTGCGGTGGGTAGGATCCACGGGTGCGGGGTGCTTCGAGCAGGCGCACGGAGCGTGAAGCACAACCTGCAGGCGTGCAGATGCATTGCAGGGCGCGGGATGCTGGGTGTGAGCACGGTGCGGGTGCCTAGGCTGGATGGAGCGTGCTGCAGGATGCGTGGGGTCAGGGTTTGCAGTGCCCTGACCGTGTGCTCCTTGCAGCGGCGGGGCATGAAGGGGAAGGCACGGAAGCTGTTCTATAAGGCCATCGTGCGGGGCAAGGAGACGCTGCGCATCGGGGACTGCGCCGTCTTCCTGTCGGCCGGGCGGCCCAACCTGCCCTACATCGGGCGCATCGAGAGCATGTGGGAGTCCTGGGGCAGCAACATGGTGGTGAAGGTGAAGTGGTTTTACCACCCCGAGGAGACCAAGCTGGGCAAGAGGCAGAGCGACGGCAAGGTGTGGGGTGGGGTGGTATGGACACAGGTTTGGGGATGAGGGTGGGTTGGGGGTGGGGTTGGGGAGGGGGGGGGATGGGTTGGGCACAGATTTGGGGATGAGGATTGGGATGGGATGCAGATGGAATGGGATGGGGATGGGATGGGATGAGATGGGATGGGCACAGATTTGGGGGTGGGATGGGATGGGAAGGAATGGGCACAGGTGTGGGAATGGGGATGGGAGGGGATGGAGATGGGGATGGAATGGGGCACAGATTTGGGGATG